>CABHPR010141320.1:22584-37373 GCA_902168415.1 Peromyscus melanophrys
AGACAGAGACAGACAGAGACAGATAGAGACAGACAGAGACAGATAGAGACAGACAGAGACAGAGGCAGAGAGGGGAGAAGAGAACTGGAAGCCAGGAGAGACTCCAGGCTCTCCAAGTCTATCCCCAGTGATTACTTCCTCCAGCTAGTCTGCAGCTCCTGCAACCTCCCCAAAGCTCCACCAGGTGGGGAGCAAGTGTTGAAATGCCTGAGCCTATGGGGCACATTTCTCATTTGACCTCCCATGCTGAGCCCTGTAAGTGTCCATAGCTTCCTGAGTCTAATGAGCTTCCCTCCTCCTTCTAGGTGGGGATGTTTCAATCTGGAGGAACTAGCTACATAGTGCAGTGTGTGTGTGTGTGTGTGTGTGTGTGTGTGTGTATTGATGTGTAAAGTTTATATAGTTTTACATATTTTAAGATGTATATAAAGTATCACATAAATGTCCAACTTGCTTTTCTTCCTTCAACATTATTGATGATTATTCATGTGATTTTTTTAATTAACACAGTGCTTTTTTTTATTGATTCATGGGAATTTCACATCATGCACCCCAATCTCACTCATTTCCCAGTCCTTCCATGTCTGCCTTCCACCCTTGTAGTCTCCCCCCACTAAGAAAACATAAAAGAAAGAAAGAAAGAAAAATACTTTGCTCCTCTGTCTTTCCCGCCTCTCTATCCCATATTCGTTTGTTGTAGTGGCTTTGGGAGCTGCAGTGTATCACATAGTGTATGTACTCTTTTGCCCAAACAGCTTTACTTACAGATATTCATTGCAATAAGTTGTTGGTCTGGTTCAAGGCCTTTAGCTTCTGGTACACCTCTAGCTTCTGGACCCTCACCTAAACTTCTCTTGGATATCCGGCTGGCTGTTGCCCTGAGTCATGGAGATCCTGTGGCTATGATTCCACAGGACTGGTCCCTTCACACACTCCAGCAGGTCATAGATGGGGTAGATGTTGGGGCAGGCCAACTCAAAGCCCTAGATGTGGGCCTGGGTGGTAGCTGAGTTGATCAGTCTGGGCCTCCACCTGGACTATCCACCTCAGGGCTGTCGAGGGTCTTGGAGCCAGCTCTCCCATGTCCACAACACTGGGATCAGTTCTCCTTGGGGCGGAGGGGGGGGGGAGGCAGCTCTCCCTCTGAGGGGGCCAGCGAGGGTTGGCCAGCTTTCCAGTGCTCAGGTCACCGGTGGTAACACAGGCCCTGGGCATCATCACAGTCCCTGGCTGTAGTAGAGTCATGGACCCAGACATGGCCCTGGGCTGCAGCTCAGGCCTGGACATCACCATGGCCTAGGGTGGCAGCACAGGTCATTCAGATTACTCTGACCCCAGTGGCATCATGGTCCCCAGACATCAACATGGACTCAGGTGGTAGCCTAGACTTTGGGCATCCGTATGGCCCTCGGTGGAAACATGAGCCACTGACATCAAAATGGAACCCAGCTGTGGTACTGCCACAGACCCAGACATGGCCCTCAGCTGAAGCTCAGGCCCAGACATCACCATGGCCCTGGGTGGCAGCGCAGGCCACTCAGATCGGTGTGACCCCAGTGGCCATGTGACCCTTGGACACCAACATGACCTCAGGAGGTGGCCCAGACCCTGGGCATCCCCACAGCTTTTGGTGTCAACACAGGTCACAGACACCAACACAGACCCTCCACAGACCCAGACGTGGCCCTCAGCTGCAGATCAGGCCTGGACACCACCATGGCAGGGCAGGCCACTAAGATTAGTATGGCCCTGGTAGCAGCACGGACCCCAGACATCAACATGACCTCAGGTGGGGGCCCAGACCACCAGCATCTATATGGCCTTTGGTGGTAACATGAGCCATGGACATTTATACAGACCCCAGCTGTGGCAGGGCCACAGGCATAGGCTTGGACATCACATGACCCCAGGTGGCAGCATATGCCGCCCATATCAGCCTGTTCCTTACCACTGTTACATCATCACTTCTGCTTCTCTCCACAGGGCACAGACTGCTTCTCCTTATCTTCCATTTCCCCACCACATACCTGTTTATCATAGTGGTGCCCACTGGGTTGGTGGCTGTCTTCCACCTGCTCAGGCCACTTGGCGCTGGGTGGGTCAGTCTCATGTGATTCTTATAATTTTGGTCCATTTATCCTAACTACATATACTTTTCATTGTATGACAATTCCAAAGTCATTTGTCCATTGTTTGCCTTTTTATTACTGATCTGAGTGTTTTGTGTGTGCCCTCCCACTCCCCCTGTATGTGTGTGTGTGTGTGTGTGTGTGTCCCCACTCATGTATGTGTGTGTGCATGTGTGTTCTGATTATTAATCCACCTTGGGCATTCAGTTAACTTATCCCAGACTTTGACCAAACTTCATGTGTTCATGGAGACTCTTGTTCCACAGAACCTTCCTCCCTCTCGCTCAAATTTAAATTAATCTTCTTCCTTTTTCTGGGCAAACTAGGACTTCTAGAAGATTCTGTTAGGAGATAAATAGGAGGGTGTGCTAGGGGAAGAGACTCCTGGAAGGAATGTAAATCTCAGTCAATCTAGGTGGAAAAGCTCCTTTGAGGAGGGTTGGGAATTGCATGACCTCAGACCCTAGGGGTCTCTTAGAGGTTTGTGGGTTCACTGGGTGGCTATTCAAAAATCCTGCTAGCTCAAGTGATTACAGAGTCTTCATTCAAATTTGTACATGTGAAGGCATAGGGAGAAATTACAATGGGAAGACAGAAAGACTCCACAACACCCAGGTCAACCAGGCCATAGGTCCCCTGCTTCTAGAATCTGAACTCCTGATCCTTGAATTCAGTATATCTTTGTTGGTTTCTGAAAGTGCTCCATCTTTCCCTATTGCCCTGAAGGATTTGGGGGTACCAGTCACTGAGGGACCTTAATATCACCCATGCTGGCTAGTTTTATGTCAACTTGACACAAGCTGGAGTCATGTGAAAGGGAGCCTCAATTAAGACAATGCCTCCATAAGATCGGGCTGTAGGCAAACCTGTAGGGCATTTTCATGATTAGTGATCAATGTGGGAAGGCCCAGTCTATTGTGGGGGTGCCACCCCTGGGTTGGTGGTCTTGGGTTCTGTGAGAAAGCAGGCTGAGAAAGCCATGAAGAGCAAGTCAGTAAGCAGCACTACTCCATGGCTTTTGCATCAGCTCCTGCCTCCATGTTCCTGGCCTGTTGGAGTTCCTGTTCTGACTTCCTTTGATAATGAACAGTGCTGTGGAAGTGTAAGCCAAATAAGCTCCTCCTTGCAAGTTGCTTTTGGTCATGGTGTTTCAGGGCTAAAATAGAAACCCTAACTAAGACAACATACTACTAAAACCTACTTGCAAGGAATATCCAGCTTTCTTTGGGAAACTCCCCATCTACACAGGTCTCCTCTTGTCTATTTGAATTGAGAGTCGAATGTCCCCTGAGTTCCTCACTCAGATATTACACTTGTGACTTTATGTGAGTATTAGTTTCTGTTCCCATTGCTGTGGCTCACTGTTTAAGAAGGAATGCCATCCATCATGGAGAGCTTGGTGGCAGGAAGGTGATGTGACTGGTCACATTGTATCCACAATTGAGAAAGGAGGAGCAGACAGGAAATGCAGTTTCAGGGATTTCAGCTACTCACTTTCTCTAGCAAATCTCCATCTCCTAAAAGTTTGATAACTTTCCAAAGCAGCGCCATCCCCTGGGGATCAAGAGTTTAAACCCATGAGCTTACAAGGGACATTTGACATCCACACCACAACTGTGTGCATCACCTCTTAGAACAGCTTACCAGGGTCTTGGAAACAGGGGTGTGTGTTGTACTTCTCTGCCTTTATCCTTTGAGGAGTGAAAACTGCTCTTACACTGGATTGCCCTATTCTGGTTTGGTGCTGAGGTCAGGGGCTGGGTGTGTGTGTGTGTCTTTTCTCTGTGAAGCGAGTGGTTTTCTTTTTAATCTTCTGTACCACGTCTGATCCATCTCTCTCTTTGTGCACATGTGTCTCTTGTCTCAAGGCTGTTTTGGAGAGTGTTTTCTCAAATCTGGTAGTTGAGCACATCAGCATGTCACGGTGGATATTCTAGTTTGGAGATAAGCATCTAGTCCTAATGCCAGCAGAAGCCTCTAATTTCAGGGATGCAGACACACACTGTAGCATAATTAAGAGAGTGTTGTCCTTGGGAAAGATTTGCAAGAAGGGTTTATAATTGCAAGGACACAGAGTTAGTCGGAATGCATCTTGACTCACGGTGATCTCGGAGGCTTCTTTATCGATTCATGGCCAGGTGACATGATTCCCAAGTGGTAAGCAATTGACTTATCAGGACTCTCTGGCATCTTGTAACTGCGTACAGCATCCATTGGGTGAGACGAAGCATCACTGGCCAGAGATGGATCATGTTTATTTCACTGTGGTGCAGACTTAGAGGTTGGCAATGGCATGACATTCTTGGAAGTGGCCTCAGGATGGAGAGTCCAATACCATGGGATATTTTCCTAGTAGAAGTTGTATTAGATTTGTGATTGTTGCTTTTTAAAGCCAGAACACAGAGAAGAATCAGAGTAGCCCCATGAAGGTGGAAGCTATTGTTCTGCTTTGAGAGAAGATACATCGTGTGATAGAGACACTGCTTTGTGGTGAGAGAGGAACAGGGATTGGCTGGTAAGAGAAGCTAGGGAGGTAACAGTGAGGCCCGTTCCACACTTTTCTTCACTCAGAACACTTGATGTGTGGAGCTTGTGTGGGATTTCTCTGAGGCCCGTCAGAAGCTTGCCTACTGTTGATTTTGCAGTAGGGTAGTTTTGAAATAGGGCTCCCTACCTGGAGGAAGTCACTAGGGCAAGTATGAGTCCTATATTTTACAACACTTAAGTATAGATGTCCTTTAGTGACTGGCAATTGTCTGAGGGTCCCTGGAAGTATCTCTGTTAATTCATTTTCAAAAGATTTGGGCAAGATGCTGCCAAATGAGCGGTTGGTTTGCTGTAGCAAGTGTATGTGTATTTGCTACATTAGATGAAATGTTAACATTTTCTAAAAAGAATAATTTATTTAATGTGTATGAGTGTTTTTGCTTGCATTTATGTCTGTGTACTATGTGTGTGCCTGGTACCCACACTGGCCAGAAAAGCACATCAAATCCTCCAAGACTGGAGTTAACAGATGTTTATGAGTGGCTATGTGGATGCTGGGAATCAAACCCAGGTCCTCTGGCAGAGCAGCAAGTGCCCTTAAACACTGAGCCATCTCTGTAGGCCCTAGAGGAAACATCTTCATCTCAGAGCAATGTGGTCACCACAAAATCTTAGCAAACCTGCCAGTGTTAGTATCACAGTATTCACTGGTTTAGATAATGCTTTCAGATCACCTAATTTAATAATTCCCATGCTTTGTTCTTTCAAATAAAAGTAACAGACTGTATTCTAGAGTGATGCATTTACTCATTCACTAAAATAACGAAGGTGGGTGCTAGGTACATAGGAAAGAGAAAACCAAACATGGGTCCTGCCCTCAGGAGCTTGCAGAAGCCTGATGATGGTCATGGAAAGGAAGGTGAACTGTGGGTACCTATTGGTAAGCAAGCCTTCGATCTTGCTTGACTCCCAAATGTCCACCTCTCAGAGGATATCTCCTGCACTGCCTCTACTTCTAAGGCAAACCGGGGCCTCTAATTCCTTCCCAAGAGGCTCTGTGCCTGTCTCTTGGCTTCTTCTAGGGTTCACTCTCACTCTGCATGTTTGAGGTCAGGCCAACAACAGGAGCCCCATCAGTGCTGCAGTCCTGAATGTGCACACAGCCCTTTAATCATCGCTTCAAAGGGTGGTGGGCAGAGCCCTAGAAGGGTATGCTTGCTGATTCTTCAGAGGATCCAAGCCCAGCTGGAGGCCACTTGGGAACCAAACTCCACCTCCAAGTCCCACATGCTGACTTGGAGCTTCAGAACGTGAAGTGAAGATAAACCTGTCATTTCCAGGGGCTACTGGCTGCCCCAGGCGACCCTGCATACCTCTGATTTCTGAGCAGTGGTTGCTCTTGGATTTGACCTTCTTCTGCAGGAATCTGCTCTGGAGCTGTAAGAAGGGCATCAGGATGTCTGGGTCATTTTTGGATGCAGAGACTGACACCTGGAGTCAGTGTTCCTGAAGCCTATGGTCCAGACCAGCAGATGTTCCTTGTGCACTGTGTAGAAGAGAGAGCAGAGGCCACTTCTGGAGAGTTGGAAGAGTTGTCATAGGAATAAAGTACACTTGTTGAGGACTTTTTGTGCTCTGCACTGTGCCAAAGTGATATGTATAGAATTTTATTTCCTAGATTATAGGAATAAACAAACTCATATCTATATTATATATATACATATATTATTTTTTCTTCCTGTGTGCTCACTCAACAATCCACATAGATCTATGAAAGCAAATGCTACGGGACACACACTTACTTCTGGGGCTTGATCTGGCTGAGAACGTATGCTCTGCATTAGTCAGGGTTCTCTAGAGGGACAGAGCCAATAGAATAGTCAATGACATGTATAATTATATTTCAATATGTCAATATATAAATTCAATAATTTGTATATTATAAATCAGTATATCTCAATAAATTCATAATACTGTTAATTATGCAGCAGATACCATCCAGATGTCCCAGAATTCAATTCTGTTCTGACACTCTACTGGGTGTTAGTGTCAGATCCCATGAGTCAAGGGTTCACTCCCACAGTGCTGTTCTCAACTTACCTGTACTTTAGATGACATTAACAGATTTCAGGTCTTTCTATTTGTGTTTCTTATCAACCAGCTACAAATGGGGATTTCCATAACCCCCTCATGGGGGTGTAATTTGCTAGAGCAGCTCAAGGACTTCAGGGAAACACCCACTAGTTTATTGTAGCTATATTACAGCGGGCAGAGTTGGAGAGCTGTGTAGGCAAGGCATTTGTCTTTGGGCCCATGGGTTCAGCTATCTGGAAGCTGTCCTTTTGAGATTCTAGGAAGGTTTCATTACATACACATTATTGATTAAATTAGTAGACTATCTCCACAGCCTGGAGGTTGTCAGTGAAATAAGGCTAAAAGACCCAACCCTTTAGCCCTGCCTAGGTATTCCAGTAACCAGCCCCCTCATTTTGCCCAGGGGCTGCCAATCCCCAGCTCTTCATTTAGCATACAAAAAGACATGTATCACTTTGGATATTTTAATGATTTTAGTAGTTGTATGCCAGACAACCAGAAGACCAAATACATATTTCACACTATCACACCATTAAATCCCCAGCTCCTTTGATGTAGGAATCTCTTGTTAGCACTACTTTATAGAGGAGGACCTTGAAACTCATCCAGACTAAGTTACTTGCTCTAGGCACAGTAACCAGTGCCTGCTTGACCGTGACCTGACTGTAGGCTGGTCTGTGTTCACAGCCAGTTCTTCCTGTCACTTACCATGTGGATGCACTCTGCAGCTTTCCTTCTCCCCGGTTCTCCTCAAGCTCCATAAATGTCAAGCTTGATTTAGTTGAGAGATGATGTGCCAATCAGTTTTCTGCCACTTTAACAAATTCCTAAGACAACCAACTTAGAACGAATAAAGGTAAAATTTGGCTCTATGCTTCTAGAGGCTTTAGTCTAAGGTCATATGAAGTAGTTGCTTTTAGGTCTCTGGTTGGTGTGCTGGGTGGCAATGGAAAGGAGTGTGGGTGAGCAAACTACTTACTTATCACCAGCCTGGAAGCAAGAGAATAAGGTCTCACAGTCACTTTTTTTTAAAAAAAATAGATTCTGTTTCTTTATTTTTTTTTTAAATTTTTTTATTTTTTGGTTTTTCGAGACAGGGTTTCTCTGTGTAGCTTTGCGCCTTTCCTGGAATTCACTTGGTAGCCCAGGCTGGCCTCGAACTCACAGAGATCCGCCTGGCTCTGCCTCCCGAGTGCTGGGATTAAAGGCATGCGCCACCACCGCCCGGCTCACAGTCACTTTTAAGGGCATGCCAACAATGACCCAAGACCTCTGGCTATTTCCCACCTCCCAGAGCTTCTGTTATTTCCTAAGTGTTCCATTGGAGACCAAGGCTTTATTAACACATGGATCTTTTTGGGACACTCATTCAAACCACACTAGATGGCAATACAGGAGTTTGTTGTGATTTCCACAGCCAATGGGGATTGGCAATGTATCAGCCAGGAAGCTGGCATAGCACCCATCCTATAGTCAGACACTGGGCTTTACCTTATATCCAGGTCCACCCACCAGGTCAGGAGAAGTGTGGATGCTAGCAATTCCTCTCCTATGTCCTTGGTGAATCCTTGATGTCCCCAAGTAACCAGAAGCTCTCCTTCCCTCAAGCCCTTCTTGGCACAACAGGTTCATCACCTGATCACTAATGAAGCTTGGTTGTTTCAGCCCCTCAGGGGCACAAGGCTGTCTTAGCCTTGTTGCTCAGAGAATGATCTTCTGGAAATTTTTTTCTTTTTAAAAAAACTGCTGAATGTTTTCTTTATTTTCAGAATGATTTTATTTTATGTTTATGTGAATGTGTATCTGAGGGTCTATATATGCATGTTTGTGTCAGTGCTCATGGAGGCCAGAAGAGGGAGCTGGATCTCGTGGAGGTGGAGTTGCAGGTGGTTGTAAATTACCCAACTTGATGAGAACTGAACTTGGGTCCTCTGGAAGAGCAGCAAGTACTCTTAACTGCTGGGCCATCTCTCCAGCCCCGTGGCTATTTTTCAGTTCTTTTGGAAGTCAGACATGTTTTCTGCTCTTTTATCCACTAGCAAAAATTCTGCTGAAACCCTGACAGACCTCTCTGAAATCAGGTAGAACTCCTGCTGGGAGACCAGATCTACTGGACTCACAGACATCAATAGTAGCTTGATTAGAATCAAAATTGGGCTTTGTGATTTGGGCCCAGGAGTGGGGCTCTGCTTCTGAGTCCCTTCCCTTAGATCCTAAATTGCCCTCTTCTCCCATACGGCCCTCTAATAGCATTCCAGCAAGTCTTGCATCTGAGGTCCATGGAGTTTACCAGTTGATTCTATCACAAGGTCCGAATTTCTTCTTAGGAAGTGATGGTCCCCTGGGGAAGTGTGATTTTAGTCATCTCTTAGCAATTCATCAGATGTCTTGGTCTGAGATGAGGTGAGTCCAAGAGGACTGGGGGAGAGAAAGCCTGCTACAACAAATGTCTGCTCCATCTCTTCGTTAGGCCTGTTCCACCGCCCCCCTCTCCCCTGGACCCTGTACTCTTTGAACGTGTAAGGCAGTAGTCTTCAACTGAGAGAGGTTTTTGCCTCTCTGGCATTTAGTAATACCTGGAGACATTTTTGGTGTTGCAGCTAGGGGTATCTAGTAGGGTATACATGACAGGAAGCTTTGTCCTCTTTCTCTCTGCAGGCTCTACCAAAGGAGATGAAGAATTCCTGTTAAGGGTAAGGCATTAGCAATGGAATCAGCAATGCACCTCCCCCCCCCCCCCAGCATCTAGTGGGTAGAAAAGACAGGACAAAACTCAACATCCTATAACACACAAGGCAGTCCTCACAGCAAAGAGTTACCTGGCCCCAAATGTCAGTGGTACTGGGGTGGAGAGAAGGTGCTCTGAGTTCAAGGTTCAACATTTGTCCTTGAGGCTGTGGCCAGCATGAACCCCAGTTCCTTAATGTAAAGTACTCATGAATACCTTGCATGGCCTAGAGAGGAGCGCTTGACAACCAAGGAGAAGCTTAGTGGGTAAGTTCTGTGGTCACTGCTGTTGAGTCAAGCTCCCAATCACAGTGGGGTGCTGCCTTGGTGGTCCTAGGGGTGTAGCTGGCTATGTGCTCAGGTGCATGCTATCTTAAGCTGAGGCACTAGCTCCTTTGGTGTCTCCTTAGAGCTCGAGGTGGTCTGGATCACCTGACTTGGCATTTTCTGAGTCGTTGCTGTGATGAAAACATCATGACCAAGAGCAACTTATAGAAGAAAGAGTGTATTTTGGCTTGCGGTTGCAAAGGGATTAGAGTTCATCATGGTGGGGATGCATGGCGGCAAGGGACAGGGATGGTGACAAGAGCAGAAAGCTGAGAGATCACATATCAACTACAAGCACAAATATAGAGAACAAACCGGAAGTAGGGCTACTTTCAAAGCCTGCTCTCAGTGATATACTTTCTCCAACAAGGCCACACCTCTTAAAATTCCCTAAACAGTGTCACCAACTGTAACCAAGTGTTCAAATGCCTGAGCTTGAGGGGTGGGACATTTCTTCTTCAAACCACCATAAGAACATCAGTAGAACTTCAGGGGAATGGGATGCAGGGACCCAGATACATGTCCAAGGCCCCTTCTTGTTCTTTTCTCCACATTCTCCAGCTTTTTACACTATCTTTCTTAGGCCTACCCAAAAATACAGTACTCATGTCTTCCAATTTTTCTCCTATTTGAGATTTGAAAGCCGGACAGAAAGGTCTCTGACCCTGCACCACTGAAAAACACCTGCAACTACCATGTTCCGGGGTCAAACTGGCCCAAGTCTTAGGGACAGAAAGGCCTATCCTCTCCTTTGCAGAGGGAAGTGAAAATGCTTTCCTCATGATAATGCAGAGGAGAATTTTTTACCAAACCAGCAAGAACTAAACCCAGACCAAGTTTTCATGGGTCACCATTGATAAAAAGTGTGGCAGGATCCATGCTCTGCATAAAAAATCCAGGCTCCTAACCGTGACTGGGAACCACATAGATCCATGCCCTCTGCGTGGTGGAAGTTCAAAGGTGATTTGTCTAGGGCCATGAAGGTGATGGGTGTCAGAGCTGGAATAGAAGACATATCTGACTTGTAGACCATTTGGGGTTGACCTCACCCCACATCACTGAGTCTGGGAACTCGGAGGTGGAAAACATTTAGGAATGAAGCCCAGTACATCCCCAGCACATCTAATTGCTTTTGTGGCTAGGAAGGCTCTTACCTTCAGGCCCCAACTCTCCACTTGATTGCCTGCTAGGAAGAAGTGTAGCACTTGATAAATCAGTACACATCCATTATCTCATGAGAACCTTGGTTGTCCTGTGGAGGGGGGCGGGCTGGTATCTCTCTTCCCTGCTTGACCAATATTGAAACTAGGGATTGGGAGGTTAAGTGGCTTGCTCAAGGTCACATGCCTACTACAGAGAGGGCATTAGAACTCATGTCTTTCTATTCCAAATCCCTCGGAGTAGCTGCTCTATTAGGAGGCTGGTGAGTAGCTTTTCCTGCTCCACCTCTGTTCTGTTTCTGGAAAATTCAGGAAACTCTGCTCTAGACACCTTTTCCTTTTTGCATCTGGCTTCTTTGTATTCCACATCTCCTCACCTACTCTTATTACTTTCTCTGACTTCTCCCTGGTCCCTCTTTCTGGCCCTTTCATCCCTTAGGCCCCACACTTGTGCAGCCGGTTGTCAGCCAGGTATCTTAGCTGGTTTGGCCTACTTGGTTTGGCATCTTGTCTCCTGGGCTTTGGGCTGCGAGCAGTTTACCCAGAGGCAGGGAGAGGCTCTGGCCGGGGTCTGGATGCTCTTTAAGTTTGAGAATGCAGTTGCTCCTTCTCTGTCGCCCACTCAGATGCGCTGTGTGGGTCTCTCTCAGTCTTCCTCTCTGCAGAATGGATGCTGCTGCTCCATATTCTCTCAGCTTATTGACATTCATTCTGTCAAAAAATGGTTAAAAAAATAAACCTGAACTTAATATCAACAGAGATTTGGTAATGTTCATTTGTATATAAGCAACTTCTGGGCCCCCAGTCCTGACAATTTACATCTCATTATCTGGTTCTCTCCTTGGTGAGCTCCCCTTAGACTGACCTGGCTAGGTTATGCTCTGCCTTCTCTTTGGTCCCTCCTGGCTCTAGAGATGCTCCTGGCCTGGACCTGCCTCTGTCATCACAGCTGCAGGCTTGTTTCCTAGGTGCCTAACGTGACCCTCTGCAGAGCTGTCCCCAGAGCTGGGCCAGGGAAAGGGAGGGCCTGTACAAGGGACAAAGGAGTGTGTATGTATGTGCACATGCACCTGTGCACCGTGTGGGGTATGGCTACCTGCTGATGCAAAGCCAAAGCCCAAAGTAAATTTGCATATTCATACACACGTTCAATTATACATGTGTTCTGTGTACGTACATTGGCTTTGGCCCTTCTGTCTCCTTGCTCTCCATCCCTGGGCATCTTCAGGCAGCTGTCTTTTTCTCTTCAAGACAGTTTAATATGCACTTTACATGACGACCTAGGCAAAAGCTGGAGAGTGAGGGAGTAGGAAAGCCAGGGACAAGTTTTGAGCTTTGTCCCATCCCCCCATCCCCATTTCCCAAGACCAGACCCTGGGCCCCAAATTCTCTCAACAGGGTCCTGCATTTCCTAACATTGATGCAGAAGAAGAAGAAGAAGCAGAAGCAGAAGAAGAAGCAGAAGAAGCAGAAGAAGCAGAAGCAGAAGCAGAAGCAGAAGCAGAAGCAGAAGCAGAAGCAGAAGCAGAAGCAGAAGCAGAAGCAGAAGCAGAAGCAGAAGAAGAAGAAGAAGAAGAAGAAGAAGAAGAAGAAGAAGAAGAAGAAGAAGAAGAGGAGAAGCCAGCCCTGTGTGTCTCTCTTTTGTTTTTCCCTGCAGATCCAGGAAGTTAGGGTGGAAGGCTGTCATGGTCAGACAGAAGGACCCAGAGAATGAGACAGGGATCTGTTGGGGGCTCTGCCTGCTGTTAGTTCTCTCACTTCCTCCCATTGCCTTTAAAGGTGAATCTGAGGCTGTTTGCTGGTGTAGCTGGCTGAAGGAGAGGGAATGATGAGATGCTTGTAGGGCTGTGTACTGCATTCCTGCCTTGGATCTAGCAGACCAAGAAAGGGAAGATTTTTGCTTGCCTCATGAAACGCATGACCTCGTGGCATGGTGGCTCAGATGAGTTAATGTGGAGTCAGACACGGGCCAAGAGGGCAAGGATCAGGATCCGATGGAGTGCCTTGGAAGGGTCAGGGAAGTCCTGGAGGACGCTGTCTGAGCTGTAATGTGTCTGTTGTTAGAGAAGAGAGGCAAGGACATCAGAGGCAGATGCGCTGGGGAGGAGAGGTGTGGCACGCTTGAATGATGACAAGGGATCAGCCGCAGGGACACGTTCTGGGACTAACCAGCTTCATGGCCTGGCTGAGGGGCAGGGCTTGACTTCCACCCCCTCTTTGAGACATTGAAGGAGAGTCCCAATGACCTTCAAAGAACGTCAGGGCTGATACAAATGTAACAGTGGAAGGACCAGCATGGTGGCAGGCGTGGTGGCTGTGTTAGTATTCTTTAGAGACAGCAGGAGTGACAGTAATGAATGGGGTTTTGGGGAGAGCCTCTTTAACGGGCTGCAGGGCCTCTCTGGAACCAGTGTGCCCACTTGTCAAATGAACTCCCTTAGCATTGTTGTGAAAAGCGTATGAGATGATGGGGGCCTTAAAGAGGAATGAAATGACAATGTGATGTGTGCCTTTTGTCCCTTGTCAAGAGCAGGAGGGAGGGGACAGGGCCGGGTCAGGCCCGAGGGAGGAAGTAAGGTTCCGGATGGAGCATTTAAGGATCTCCCATCTCTCCTCAATTCCGTTCTGACTGCTCCTCCATCATGGCCACGGGAAGACCTACCAAGGGGTATCCCTGATAACTCTGAGGCCTCTCGACTCCTGTACTTCGAGGGTCTCCGTCACCCCACTCAGCAGGTCCTGAAGTTCAGAGCTGGCCTTTATTCATGTGGGAGAGTTGAATACTTTGTGGCCAGTGGATTTAGTGTCCTCTGAAAGGCCTGATGGGTTTTTACAGGTCCTGCCCCATGATTGGGAGGACCTGTTCTGAGCACAGTCGTTCTCAGACCCGCACTTTCAACATCACTTGGGAACTTGCTAGGAATATGGATTCTCCACCCCACCCAGACTTACAGGATCAGGAATTCTAAGAATAAGTGATTCAGATTTATGAGAACTCTGTAGCTTGAGCTGCCCACTGCCAAGCGTAAGCTACCTTTGTTGACTGACTGAAATAATTTATCTACACAGAAAATGAATGATTTTTTTTTTTAGTTTCTGCTTCCTCCTTTCACTTTTTCTGGAGTTTCCCTCATCTTTTCTTTTCCTCCTGTCCCAAGAGAGGATGTGGACTTCTAGCCCATGTGGTCTCCAAACTTACATTTCTAACACATCTTTAACAAAGACCAAATGACAACAAGCATTTGAAAAGCGGCCCAAATGCTGTGAATTAAAGAATATAGGTGCAATTGGTAGAAACTGGCTCCATCAGGATGACAGAGGTTGATGTGAGGTCGGGACCTGGAGCTGTTGGGGACGTGAGTGAGCCAGACTTGCTGATTCGGCTGCGAGTGTGAACTGCCCTACTTGTTTTAGAAAGCAATCTGGCAAATTTGGTGCTAGTTATCTATTTAACTACTTTAGTCATAGCATGGATAACGCCTTTACAGGTGGATCAGTGCTGTCACGAAGGGAGTGGGTTAGTTCTCTCCAGAATGGATGTCTGTTGAAAGGATGAAAGGATATGTTCCCTTCTTCTCTCTTATTCTCATATGCCATCTTACCCTTCTGCTTTCTGCCATGGGATGATGCCAGGTGTGAGCCTTTTCACCTTGAATATCCCTGACTCCAGAATAGAAGGTTTCTGTTCCTTTCGAGTGGGATTCTCGTATAACAGCACAAATAGACAAAGATGCCAGCTCAAATAATTATGAATTTATTGAATTGAGTATACATGTGCCTACGGCCCAATCATTATGCTCCTGGGAATGAATCCCACAGAAAGTCCTGAAGAGAGTCTACCCTCATGGGTTAAGGGGGCATGTGA
>CABHPR010141321.1:26422-40381 GCA_902168415.1 Peromyscus melanophrys
CAACCCAAACTTGGGGATCTTAGGAAGGCTTTGGGGGAAGAAAGAGCAAACATGTCACAAATGGGCACACCAGACAAGCAAAAGGCTACACAGAGGTCCTTCCCAATCAAGAGACACTAGCGATTCACCTTGGCTAAAGAGCAAAGGCAGGCAGGGCATGGGAGAGATGGATGTAATTTCAGTAAAAAATGAAGATCGGGTGTTGTGGAATATTATTTTAACTGGGCAAAGATGTGTTACTTTTGTTTATGCTGCATGTGTTTAACGATGTGAAGATGGGTTGCATTTGTTTCACCTGGCCTGCCTAAGGCACCTGATTGGTCTAATAAAGAGCTGAATGGCCAATAGCTAGGCAGAGAAAGGATGGGCGGGGCTGGCAGACAGAGAGAATAAGTGGGAGGAGAAATCTAGGCTCAAGAGAGAAGAGAGGCGTGAGAGGAGGAGGAGGAGGAGGAGGAGGAGGAGGAGGAGGAGGAGGAGGAGGAGAGAACAAGGGAGACACCCGGGGCCAGAAGCCAGGCAGACACCGGCCAGCCAGACACAAGAAGCAGTGAGAGTAAAATATACAGAAAGAAAGTAAGAAAGGTGAAAAGCTCCAAGGCAAAAAGTAGATAAAGGGAAACAGGTTAGTTTAAGTTGAAAGAGCTAGACAGAAAAGAGCTAAGCTAAGGCTGAGCATTCAAAACTAATGGTAAGTCCACGTGTCATGATTTGGGAGCTGGTTGGTAGCCCAAAAGAAAAAGCCTATGTACTAAGAAAAAACCCTGGTACTATCAGGGGCTGAGGAGATGTTTGAGCAGGTAGGAGCACTGGCTGTTCTTTCAGAAGACCCAGGTTCGGTTCCCAGCATCCACATGGTGGCTCACAACCATCTGTAACTCCAGTAGATCCAATGCCCATTTCTGGTCTCTGTGGGCACCAGACAAGCAAGTGCTATAAAGACATACAGGAAGGCAAAGCACTCATAACATAAAAAATAAAAATGGAAGTGGAACTTAGACACAGGAAAGAGCGTGTCCTTAAACTCTGGGGGCAGGAAGATTCCTCTGTGGTATGGTAAATGCATTAGTTGTGTGAGAAACAGTCAACGTTGCTTCTGTCAAAGGTGGTTAACCCACCAAGGCAAATATTCCATAAATCTTCCCCACTTCTGAGACTCTTTTTATAGGTACCTGTTTGTCCAACCTCTAGACATTCCAGAACCTTGATTCTCTATCACACCCGTCCCCTCACGCTGATTATGAATTAGCCAATCATATCAGAGTGTGAGGTCAAGCTCCCACTAGTGGGATGAGACACAGTCACCACCTACATCAGAATGAGAACTAAGTGAGCTTTCTGCTCCAGTGGTGTTGGTAGTTCAGTTAGGGTTGTAGCACACTCTTTTTTAAAAACGAAATTGCCTTGCCAGCCTACCTTAGCTTTGTTCCTGTGTTTCTTTGTGAGACAACTTTTAAAGTGTTTGAATTTATAAGACTGTGGGATTTTTTTTTTCCGGAGCTAAGGACCGAACCCAGGGCCTTGCACTTGCTAAATCCCCAACCCGGGATTTTTTTTTTTAAGTTTGTAAAATGTTTTACAGTGTGATGTCTTTTTTTAGTGTGTGATCTTGGGTACAAACAAGAAAGGAAAGGTTATAGTTTAACAGTGATGTGTTTGTGTGTCAAATTGACAAGGGGTCAATTGTGTTGGATAGTTTTATGTCAACTTCACACAAGTTAGAGTTGTCTGAGATGGGGGAACTTCAATTGAGAAAATCTCTTCATAAGATCTGTGGGTAGACCTATAAGACATATTCTTAATTAGTGATTGATGGAGAAGGACCCAGACCACTGTGGGTGGTGCGGTTCCTGGACTAGTGGTCCTGGGTTCTATAAGAAAGCAGGCTGAACAAGACAAGACAAGAAAGACAGTGAGCAGCATCCCTCCATGGTCTCTGCATCAGCTCCTGCCTCCAGGTTCCTGCCCTGCCTGAGTTCCTGCCCTCACTGATTTTGATGAGGAACTGCTTTGTGGAACTTTTGAGTGAAATAAACCCTTTCCTCCCCAAGTTGCTTTTGGTCATGGTGTTTCATCACAGCAATGGTAACCTTAACAAAGACACCAAGAATATTCTTTTCCAATAATTGGAATGAATTCCTCACACAGACTGAAGTAGCACACATACAAACCGGATGCAGATTGCTGGAAGGAGGCATCAGGGATGCCATATAGGTGAAAGCCGGCTGGGCTGAAGATAAATAGATAGCTGTTTGGGGGGTGATATGATTTATTTTGCCACTTCTGTGGGCCAGAATCTGAATGAAACCGAAAATCCTTAGGGTCAGAGCCTGGCCACTGGCTACCATAACAAGCCAGGTTTGGCTGCCCATCCTCAATAACCAGATTAAAGAGAAAAGGTAATAGAAAAAGGCAAAAAAAAAAAAAAAAAAAAAAAAAAAGGGAGGTCAGCTGGGTGGTGGTGGCACTTGCCTTTAATCCCAGCACTCAGAGGCAGAGGCAGGAGGATCCCTGTGAGTTCAAGGTTAGCCTGGTCTACAAAGTAAGTTCCAGAACAGGCTCCAAAGCTGCACAGAGGGACCCTGTCTCAAAAAAAAAAAAGGGAGGTCTAGTCTATGTAGCCACAATGGGAAGGTACAGTGACCACCCCAAGTCCATTTAGGAATCCTGACATATGGCTCAGGTTTAAATAGAAAGTAACAGGTATGCATAACTAAGTAGTCAAGGTATAGGCCTGCCCATCACCCTTGTCTGAGCTCGGGTCTGTCCTACCACGTGGTTTAACAAGTTGTCAACACTGTGACAAGCTCACCCTGTGGCTGGTACCAGGGGTCCAGGCTTTTCCTCCTCTCAGCGAGAGGCTCCAGGGGAAATTCTTGAGGCCCTTGTTTCAATAGTCTCATAGCCACAGGGAGGGGCACAAATGTCTCTCTAAAATATGTTCCTACCAGTTTCTCGGGGTTCTAGGAATTAGAGTGTCTTGTGAAGAAGCAACTATGGGGCAGGTGTGGTGGTTGCATGCCTTTAAGAGACAGGGGGATCTCGGAGTATGAAACCAGTCTGGACTGCATAGAGAGATCCTATTTCCCCTGCTGGAGCTGATCTGGGTTTCCTAGTGGCTTTTGCCCAGCAGGTCTGCATAAAGAGGATGATCTGACCATGGACCTGAGTATCAGGTGTTTGGCTGCTCTTCTAGAGGATCTGAATTCAATTCCCAGCACCTACAGGGCAGCTCTCTAGAGTCTGTACCTCCAATCCCAGGGGATCTGATGCCCTCTTCTGGCTTTTGTGGGCACCAGCATGCATATGGTGCCCAGACATATGTGGGCAAAACGCCCCTATACGTAAAATAAAAATGAAAACAAAGCCTTACCTCTTGGGTAATGCTGGAGTTTTGGTTAAATTCTTGCACTTGTGAAAACCATCAGAGCCCTGCAGTCTGGTTTAATACTTTGCTTTAATACTCTACCGATGTATTTCCAACTTTGCTTTAAACGAGAATGAGGGAAGTTACCACAAGTTCAGCCGTTTTCCAGACCCGAACCTGGCAGAGAAGAGGGAAAAGGGTCTCTACGGCCCCCTCCTGCAGGTTTTCGACTGTCCTTGAGCTAATTTTCCCTGCCCACATAACAAGGAAAATTATTTTCCAGTCTTTAATGTAGCACCAAAATTTGTCTTGGAATCTATCCCTTCATCTGTGGGCTTCATCATGTCCTATGGAGATTTGGTCGAGGGAGCCTCCACCCTCTACCCCCCATCCCCCACCTCCACCCCGCCACCACCTTCCCAGTCACAGGGTTTGGCTGGATTGCTCTCAGACAGCTGCTTGCACTGTGATTTCCAGAAGGCCCGGAAAACCTTGGAGAGCTAATACTAGGATGTGAAGGTCTAACCTGATCTCTGGCTGCAGTCAGCGAACAGACAAGGCTAGCAGCTGGCAGAGGTGTAAGGGAGGGATCACCCCCAGTGACTTCTTCAGAAAGATAAAAGAGAATGGAATTCCAGAGCTCCTTAGTGACAGTCTCCCATTCACATGCCAAATCCCTCTGCCAGTTGGACCCCAGCCTTGTTCAAGCTTTGTCTTCAAAGAGCTAGCCTGTGCTACATATACCTTCTCCAAAAAAGGAAGATGAGGGGACTAGGCATGGTGCTCCCATGACTTTAAACCCAGTCATCTGAGGCAAAGCCAGCCAGCCCGATCTACTTAGCAAATTCCAGTGAGACCCAATCTCAAAAACAAACACACATCCCTTTAATCCCAGCACTTGGGAGGCAGAGACAGGCAGATCTCAGTGAGTTCAAGGCCAATCTGGTCTACAAGGCCAGTTCCAGGACAGCTCGGACTGTTACACAGAGAAATCCTGTCTTGAAAAAACAAACCCAAAACCAGGAAAGTCCCTGGGCTATATGAGCCCAATCTCAGATAAATAAAACACTCAGGAGGCAGAGGTAAAAGGATCAGGGATTCAAGGTCAGCCTCTGCTACATGGTAAGTCTAAGGCCAACGTGGGCTACAGAAAACTGTGTCAACTTGATATCCTCCCTATGCTAATTCCCTCCCGGGTTCCACCCTCCTGAATGCTTAAGGGAAGTTCCTTGTCTGTGTATCCTGCATAATGGGCGTTAACAGCCTAGATGCAAGATTGTAAAACATCTGTAGTGAACTTCTGCCCTCCAGGGTTCTCCCATTGTGCTGTAAGCCTGTATTTAAGACCTCCTCCCTCCTTCAATAAACAGCATTCGGCATTAAAAAAATAAAAAATAAATAAAAAAAACTGTGTCAAAACAGAAACACAAACACACACCAAAATTAAAAACAATAAAGGCACAATTGTTCTCTTTTTTTTTTTTTCTTTCCGGAGCTGAGGACCGAACCCAGGGCCTTGTGCTTGCTAGGCAAGTGCTCTACCACTGAGCTAAATCCCCAACCCCAGGCACAATTGTTCTGCTCTTCTTCAGGGAATACAGACAAGAAGAGGAGTCAGGATATGTTAAGTCAGATGCAAATTTGCTTTTGATTTTTTATTTTTAATTATGTGCATAGGTATGGTAAGGCACAGGTGCAGGTGCCTTTGGAGGGCAGAAGAGTGTGTGAGATCCTCTGGAACTTGAGTTATAGACAGTTGTGAACCACCCAACACAGGGCTAGGAACCTAACTCAGGCCCTCTGCAAGAGCAATAGCTTCTCTTAACCAGAGCCATGATTCCGGCTCTTGAATATTTTCAAAGCTGCAGACACTGGATAGAGAGAAGCAACTTGAGTGTACTGTCAGTTAATCACCTGTAGGTGTCGCTATGGGCAGCTTCCTTACAGTGTGCCTTCTCAGAACCGGTCCTCAGTGCTTTTTCTTAATTTAGAAAGTCCCGAAGCACCAGTTCCTCAAAGTCAGTCTGCCTGATTCAGAGATAGGAACACAGGCCCCAGCTTTCTTCCTGAGGATAATTTTTGGGAAACAGTGACCATTCCTCAACACTTTTCCTGATCCTGTTAGATTTGGGTTCTGATTGTTATTTTCAGCTATAGCCATGGCAGAGATTGAACCTAGGGACAACAGTGTACTAGGCAAGAGCTCTGCTTTAGTTAAATCTTTTTACTTTTTAACTTCTCTTGACTTAAGTGTGTGGTGCTCTGTCTGCATGTTTGCATGTGCACCACGTGTGTGACTGACTGACGCCTGAGGAGGTCAGGAGAGGGCATTAGATCTCCTTGAACTGGAGTTACAGACCATTTTGAACCACCATGTGGGCACTGGGAGCTGAATCCAGGTCCTCTGCAAGAGCAAAAAGTGTACTTAACTGCTGAGCTAACCCTTCGGCACCTTACTTTGTATTTTAAGTCAGTGTCTCTTTAAGTTGCCCACGAAGGCCTTGAGCTTGTTGTGATCCTCCTGCCTCAGCCTCCAAGTAGCTGGGATTGCAGACCTGTACCACCACATAGACACTCTGGCTGGGCATAGAGCTTGGAGTATAAGGATTGAGTCAGAAGGTATGGATAGTTGAAGATTTAGGGGTGGGGTTGCTTTTACAGTTTTAAAGTGTGTGTGTGTGTGTGTGTGAGTGTGTGTGTGTGTATTTGTGAGTGCATGCCCTTATTGCTACACACATGTGGAGGGGGGGTCAGAAGACAACATGAGGAGTCAGTTCTCTCCTTCCACCATGTGGGTTCTGGGGATCAAATTCTATCTTGGTGGCAAGCACCTTTAACCATAGAGCCATCTTGCTGGCCCGATACATGCTCAATTTTATTAGACAGTTGTAGGAAGGTAAGGTCTTTAAGGCCAAGAGATGAGCCAGCCTGGAGTCTGCCTGAGGGCCTAGCGACAGGCGCTGTCAGAGGTCCTGATCATGCCTAGCCAATGAGGGGCAACTATGCAATGTCACCAGATCTGGACACAGCCTGGGTGCTGGGAGGAGGGTATGTAAGGCTCTCCCCATGGTTAAATAAACTGAGTCGGCTGTTTACCTTTTACCTGACTTCCGGTGTCTGTGCTATTGACACTGCACCTTCTTCCCCCCTTCCCCCCCCCCCCCCAAGGAGCAACAGCAACAGACCCAGCAACAGATAATTGTGGTGGCTTGACTGAAAATGGCCACCACAGACTCAGGGACTGTCACTGTTAGGAGGTGTGGCCTTGTTGAAGTATGTGTGACCTTGTTGGAGGAAAAATGTCACTGGGAGTGGGCTTTGGGGTTTCAAATGCTCAAGCCAGGCCAGTGTCTCAATTCTTCCTGCTGCCTGATGATCCAGATGTAGGACTCTCAGCTCCTTCTCCAGCATCATGTCTGCCTGCATGCCACCATGCTTCCCACCATGACAATAATGGACTAAACCTCTGAACTGTAAACCAGCCCCAATTAAATGTTTTTCTTTATAAGAGTTGCCGTGGTCATGGTGCCTCTTCACAGCAATAGAACCCTAAGACAACAATGAATGCAGAATCCCTTTTAAAGTTCTTATGCCAATTACACCTGTTCTGGCTGATTTTGTGTGTCATCAGAGAGGAAGGAGCCTCAATTGAGGAAATGCCTCCTTGAGATCCAGCTGCAAGACATTTTCTCAATTAGTGAGCAATGGGCAAGGACCCAGCCCAGGATAGGTGGTGCCATCCCTGGGCTTGTGGTCCTGAGTTCTGTAAGAAAGCAGGCTGAGCAAACCATGGAAAGCAAGCCAGTAAGCAGCACCCCTCCACAGCCTATGCATCAGCTCCTGCCTCCAGGATCCTGCCCTGCATGAATTCCTGTCCTGACTTCCTGCAGTGATAAACAGCAGTGTGGAAGTGTAAGCCAAATAAACCCTTTCCTTCCCAACTTGGTTTTTGGATTTTTGACACAGGGTTTCTCTGTGTAGCCCAGGCTATCCAGGAACTCACTTTGTAGACCAGGTTGGCCTCAAACTCACAGAGATCCACCTGCCTCTGCCTCCTGGGTGCTGGGAATAAAGATGTGTGCCACCACTGCCTGACTGCCAACTTGCTTTTTGGTCATGATGTTTCATCACAGCAATAGAAACCCTAACTAAGACAACACCCTTGTAATCAGTGGGTGAAAGCTCCAGTCTCTGTTTCCTTGCTACATACAATTCATATTGTTTATTTCATTTTAGGCATTTTGCCTAGTAAATAGTGGCATTGTATTGTGTTTTAAATTTACATTTCCCTGATGACTAATGAAGTTGAGAACCATTTTAAATATATATATTTATAGCCTGTAGCCCAGGCTGGCCTTGAACTCACGGAGATCCACCTGGCTCTGCCTCCCTGAGTGCTGGGATTAAAGGCATGCACCATTGCCACTCTGACTCATTTTACATATTTTTAATCATTTGGAAACTTTCTTTTGTGAAGTCCCTTTTCAGAGGGCTGGAAGGTTTTCATAAGTGACCTAAAAAGTGGAATCAAGGAGGCTAGAGTGAGAGATCAGTGGTTAGGAACACTGGATGCTGTTTCAGGGGTCTGGGCCTGATCCCCAGCACCCACAAGGTGGTTTACAACCATCCATAGCTCCAGTTCCAGGGGATCCAACACCCTTTTGGGCTTCAGAGGGCACCCATCCCATGCATGCAGGCAAAACACCCCATACATGTAAAATTAAATAAAATCAAGTTTAAAATATATTTAAAAAAAAAAAAAAAAAGGATAAACTCAGGCATGGTTGTGCATACTTGCAGTACTCGTGAGCCTGGACAGGAAAAGCACTGCCAAGTTTGAAGCCAGCCAGTGTAGCTGGAGTTTTCTCCAGTCCTGCCTGGCCCTCGGTCAGGACAAATCTCTCTCTAACCTGCCAGTCCCGCAGCCGCTCAGACCCAACCTAGTAAACACACAGAGACTTATATTGCTTACACACTGTATGGCCATGGCAGGCTTCTTGTTATCTAGTTCTTATATCTTAAATTAACCCATTTCTATTAATCTATACCTTGCCACATAGCTTGTGACTTACCGGTATCTTACATGTTGATACTCATGGCAGCGGCTGGTGGCGTCTCCTGACTCAGCCTTCCTGTTCCCAGAATTCTCTTCTTTGCTTGTCCCGCCTATACTTCCTGCCTGGCTACTGGCCAATCAGCATTTTATTTATACAGAGCTATATCCACAGCAAGCCAGGGCTACACAGTGAAACACAGAGAAGAGGGGGCCAGGGAGACGGCTCAGGAAGTAAAAGTACTTGGCCTACAAGCCCAATAATCTGAGTTTAGGCTTGACAACCTTTGGTACATATCTGTAATCCATCACCCCATGGCAACATGGGAGGTAGAGTCAAGAAAAGGTCCAGACACTCCTAGCCTGAAGTATGCTGTGCAGTGGCAGATGCAGGAGAGACCCTGCCTCAACAAGGTGAAAGGAACTTTTGTTTGTTTGTTTGTTTGTTTGTTTGTTTGTTTGTTTTGAGACAGGGTTTCTCTGTGTAGCTTTGGAAACTTTCCTGGAACTCACTCTGTAGCCCAGGCTGGCCTCGAACTCACAGAGATCTGCCTGCCTCTGCCTCCCAAGTGCTGGGATTAAAGGCATGCGCCACCACCGCCCAGCTTGTTTTGTTTTTCATTTTTTTGGTTTTATATATTGAAGTAGAGGCTTTGGTATACTAGCCAGTTTCCTCACGTCGAAGGGACAGTCCAGACTCAATGACAGGTCACGCTGCCCTCTAAAGTGACTGATGTATTTTGATTTACCTAGAACTCTCCTGGCTTCAAAACTGAGATTCTTTTTTTTTTCTAATGCCGAATGCCGTTTATTGAAGGAGGGAGGAGGTCTTAAATACAGGCTTACAGCACAATGGGAGAACCCTGGAGGGCAGAAGTTCACTACAGATAAAACAGAGATTCTTATGTCCTGGAAATCCCTTTTTTTGGGGGGGGAAAACAGGGGTGGTTAGATTTAAGGGGTCAGCTTGGCTGGGTTAAGGGATACCCCAGCAGCTACACATTATTCTGGGTACGTCTGTGAGGCTGTTTCTGGAGGCTGGCATCTGGATCTAGATTGAGTAAGAAAGAAGGACCTTCCCCTAACATGGGCAGGCAACTCCCATCAGCAGGAGACTCGGAGAGGAGAAAAAGACACAGAGAGGAGAAAAGGTGAGTTTGCTTTCTCATCTCCTGTTGGGTTGCCATCTTCTGATGCTGGGGGACATGAGAATTCCAGTCTTTGGCCTGAAGACCCTGACCTGTGTCCGTCGCCCCTCCCCTTCTCTTGAGTTCCAGAGCTTTGCCCCTGGACGGAGCCACGCTCCCTCCTTCAGTTTGCAGATGGCATAGAGTGGGATTTCTTAGCCTCTATAATCAGATGAGTCAATTCTCAGGGTAACTCCATGCCTACATCTCTCTCTATATGCAGTTGGGGCCACTTCTCTAAAGGGCTCTCACAGAAGTCTGGGAGTGGAGCTCTGTGGTACAGCATGCAGAGTCCCTGGGTTAATCCCCCAACACCGAGGAAAACAAAGCAAGAACCCATGTAACACAGTCACCCTCCTCTTGCCTCAGCTTGGGACACCACAGAAGGATCCAACCTCAGAACTGCGTGGACTCTCTGAAGTCCTTAGCTGGTTTTTAAAACATCACAGTTCAGCTTCTCTCCAGTGCTACCTTCCTTCCTTGTCCTCTTCCGGGTGCTGCTCCTACAGTAGTCCCGGTAAACACAGCATCTGCAGATCTCTCCATCAGAGCTGCTGCTTCTCAGAGGCCAGCCTACCATACATGCACACAGCGGGTCCTAACGATATCAGGCATGTCTTTTCTTTAATATTCTGAGAACTGAACCTAGGGACTCCCACATGCTAGGCAAGTGTTCTACCACTGAATCACATACTCAGCCCTAAAGCATTCAGTTTTCTAAAATAAACTTAATGTTTAAAATTTTTACATGTATGTGTGTTTTGATTACATGTATGAATGTTCAGTCTGGATGCATCTGGTGTCTGATGCCTATCTATAGAAGTCACCGGGCGGTGGTGGCACATGCCTTTAATCCCAGCACTCGGGAGGCAGAGCCAGGCAGATCTCTGTGAGTTCGAGGCTAGTCTGGTCTACAAAGCGAGTTCCAGCACAAAGCTACACAGAGAAACCCTGTCTCGAAAAACCAAAGGGGGGAAAAAAAAAAGGTCACAAGTGCACAAGTGTTTGTTGAAGCCCCTGGAACTGGCATTATGCATGGTTGTAAGTCACCATGTGGGTGCTAGGAACTGAACCCGGGTCTTCTAGAAGTTCAGCAAGTGCTCTTAATTCCAGCCCCATTAAAATACATCTCTTGATGGTTTTTGAGAGTTTAGAAGACTTGACAGCTGCTGATACATTGACCACCATTTTGTCTACCTAGCTTTTCTCTCTTCTGTTACTGGTTACTAACCACATTCTGATTTTTTTTTCTCATTTTTTTTTACTTTTTTCCATTTGGGATTGAACCAAGGACTTCACACACTTTAGGTAAATACTATACTTCTGACCTGCCCCCCAACCCCAGGCCTCTTTTTACTTTTCATTTTGAGATAGGGTCTCACTAAATTGCCCACATTGACCTTGAATTCATTGTTTGTGGTCTAAGATGGTCCCAAACTTATGAGCTTCCTACCCCAGCCTCTAGAATAGCTGGGATTATAGGCCTACACTACAGGTTTAGTGAATCATGGTTCTTGTGGGCACCTCCAATTTGAGTAACCTGTCCTTCACCAGCTGCCAGCTACCTTCACAGGTGTGGGGTTCTGGTTCCATTTAGGCAATTCAGAACTGTGTCCTAAAATGTTCCCACTCAGAATGAAAGAAAAGGAGCTCTCTCCTGTAGTTGAAGAGAAAGCTCAGTAATAGAGCACTTACCTAGTGCATGTGGGCCCCCATGTTGAATTCCAGAAACGAGTCCTTCTCTGGGACCTACCAAAGTCCAGATGTCTCATGAACAGAGAAAAAGAAACAGAAATGTAGACAATGAGATTCCTGTAGCATTATGGTCTGCATCCACAGCAGCCTTGAGACCGACTTTCCCTTTTTAAGTAATGTGTACGCGTGTGTATCTGCACGAGCTTATGTGCAGTGAATATGTGTAGGTGCCTCTGGAAGCCAGAAGAAGGCATTGGATCCCCTTGGAACTGGATTGTAGGTAGTTGTGGGCCACCTGGGGTGGGTGCTAGGCACTAACCCCGGGTCTTCTGCAAGATTAGTAAATACTAATCCTGAGCTAACCTTAGAGCCATCTTCCCAGCCCCCACCTACACTTCTGCCTTCCTGGTTCCCCTTCCAGATGGGCCCCACCATGTAGCCAAAAGCATCCTGATACTTTCATCATGGTATTTAAATTCATCAACAACTGTACTGCTACTTATTGCTCATGGGTTTTTGTTTTCTTTATCTGTCTTGCCTTCTTTCCTCTCCTTAATTAAATCAAAGCCTCTCCTTCAAAACCTGTTCAGATGCCTCCTGCCCAGCAAAAACAAACTTCCCTGTTACCTGGCAGTTGCACGATTACGCTGTGCACAAACATGTATTGAGCTCATGTTAAAATTATGCTTCTGGCTCCTGCTGGGCTAGCACTAAATCCAAAGACAGAAGAGTGCACATCGCAGGCCTCCGGGCACTTCAGCGGAGTGGAGGAGGCTGATCCAGGAGCGTGTAATTACCACAGGCGATCTTAAGTGTAATGATAGAGATGTTAAAGGGCCCCTAAGAGGGAGCTAGAAGGTAGTTGGCCTCCAAGATGGTCTGAAATGACCCCTGCCCCTCATTCGTCTGTGTGTGGGCCTCTTCCAAGCTGCATCAGAGTTCAGCCATGTAGCTAATAGAATAGGATGAACCAGGTATTGTGGTATACTCCTGTAATCCCTGCACTCAGGAGGGGAAGACAGAAAGATCAAGAGTTCAAGGCCCCCTACAGATGGAGTTGAAGACCAGACTGGGCTACATGAGACCCTGTCTCAAGCAACAACAACAAAAAAGAGGCCAGCCTGCACTATAGACTGAGACTGTTTCAAACAAACAAAAGACTGAAACAATATACAACAATACAGATGTACAGAGAGCAAATAAGAAATGCCCTTGCGGCTGGGCCTGCTCTGACAGCCAGATAATAGCTACTGTGGAGGCTGAGGCAGGAGGATCATTACAGTGTTCACTGCCTGCCTGAGCATCTCAGTAAGACTCTGTACCAAAATAAAAAGAGAAAATAGGGAGATATTTAGGGTAGCTAAGTGGCAGATGATGTTTATTTAGCATGACAGTAGACCTGGGATCCCCGCTCCACCACACAGGGAGAGAGGGGGAGAGAGAGAGACAGAGACAGAGACAGAGACAGAGAGACAGAGCGAGCTGCCTTGAGTCGGGTCAGCCAAGATCATAAAGTCAGAGGGCCCCAGGTTTTCATTTTGTCCCAAGTCTGGTTTTCAAAAATTCCAAAGGCAGGGACAGAAGGCGCAGATTTTATTGTCATAAGGATCTCTGAGTTCCTGAAACTGCTATGACCATCACAGTAAACAGTTGTTCCTATCAAGGGGAAACTCTTCAATTTTGAAGAGCTTGTTTTTTTTGTTTTTTGTTTTTTTGTTTGTTTTTGTTTTTGGTTTTGGTTTTTCGAGACAGGGTTTCTCTGTGTAGCTTTGTGCCTTTCCTGGAACTCACTTGGTAGCCCAGGCTGGCCTCGAACTCACAGAGATCCACCTGGCTCTGCCTCCCGAGTGCTGGGATTAAAGGAGTGCACCACCAACGTCCGGCAAAGAGCTTGTTTTGAAGGGGAAAGAGAGGCACTGGTCTTCTGAGACAAGGTCTTGTGCCGCCCAGACTGGCCTCGAACTCACCATGAAACCAAAGATGGTCTTGAACTCCTTTTCCTTCTGTGTCTCCCTCCCATGTGCTGGCATTACAGGAATGTACCACCATGCTGGCTCTGAAGAGCTTTGAATTTTTATTTTATGAAGCCATATACACATATACAGATGTCTTTAATGACGGGGTACACAGAGAATAATCCAGAATTATTACTACTGTGGGTGGTGGGTCTCATTTTCTTCTGATCTCTGCTTGTGACTCTGAGCTTCATTTGTTCCACACAAGAAACAAAGGAAGAATGATGCTCTGTTCCCGTGGAGACAGATCTGTAACCACATTCTTAAGGAGCTGCAACTTCAGCCCCTCACAGCCTAGAAACTCCATGTTTCAACCACATCTGTGCTCAAAGCAGGATTGTGAGCGAGCCCCAGCACAGAGCTCATGTTCTTAGGCAAGCAGTGGGAGCTAGTGAATAGATGTGGAGCGCATCCTGTCTGTCGCTGGGAGATTTGAAATATTTTGCCTGGCCATGCATCGGCCACATTCTTCAGAATGTTTTTGGTTTTTCAAAGCTCTTTGAGTTTCCTGAGCTCTAGATGTGGCTCAGTGGTATAGCCCATACTTAGCAAAGGCAGGGGCTTAGATCTGATTCCCCACTGTGCACTCCCTCGCCCAAAAAAGTATCTGAATTTCAGTTCAACAAGATCTCCAGGTTTTTT
>CABHPR010141322.1:0-32378 GCA_902168415.1 Peromyscus melanophrys
CACACACACACACACACACACACACACACACACACACACACACTTTAGATGGAGTGATACCACATGGAAGGACAATCTTCCTCTAGGAGCCCACACATTATCTAACAAGAAACCCAGTGTTGGGCAAAAAGAAATTACACAGGCTTTCTTCCAGGCGTTGGTAGGGAGTTGTCTTGGGAACCAAGTGAGAATAACCATTGTCCTTGGTTGCATCACAGAACTTGATGCTAAGATTCTATTACAGAAGACACTATACACTTTGGACAGAGGACTTGGAGGAATTGAACTGAAATTTGACTTGGAAGCCTGTTCCCTAAAAACTGTCTTTCATGATGCTTTTAGTACCCATATGGATGATCTTTGGTTACCTCTTCATCTCAAAATTCAAAGTCACATTTATAATATTTTTAAAAATACATAAGGGCACATACTCTTTATAGATACCAAGAATTAGTACCTGATGTCTTTGGGACTTTTAACTTACTCTAATTATGAGATCAGCAAAATTGAAATACATTTTACAATGATAATAATCATGAAAGCCATTCAATCCTATTTAATATGGTCAACAGTAAGTCATCCAGGATCAGGACTGAATTCCTGCTGCGTCATATGTGACTTTGAGCAGATGATTTAATAGCTCCATCCTTCTTACCTAATCTGCACTATGCGGTTGATCCAAAGATCCCCACAGAATGCAGGTAAGGAGTAAATGAGTCAAAACAGGAAAGCATTTAGCAAATAATTCGTACTTAGATATTTCCCATAATTACCTATTGATAAAACGTGTAAGAATAGTAGGGGCAAAGCTGACTCTAATATGTTCGGTATTATCCTCTTTCCTGTTACGTTCAAAATTAATTCCTTTTAAAGTACAGCAAAAGGTAGAGATTTGCTGAGAATTTGTATTAGGATGAAAGGACATCTAAATAACCTCCATAAACTAATGGAATCAATACACTAAGGGTAAGAGGTGCAAGCAGCAGAAATCCTGAAGAGGAACAAAGGGGAACTTGGTTCTAAATAGTTTCACTTGCAACCATAGAAATTTAGAATTGATTTCTAAGAAAAAAACACAAAAGCAAATAGCAGAAGTTCTTTTAAATTGATAGTAATGGCTTAAAAGATGACTAGAGGAAAGAGGTTGATTTTGGAGTCAAATGGGTTCAATTTGCTAATCCAAGTAATCCTTTTCAGTGTCCACAGCTGCATTCTTGGGTGACAGGAAATACTATCATGATTGCAAAGGACTCTGTAGAATTCTGTTGCTTCTACAAGAAACAGTTGAACCCACTTGAAACAAAGGGCATCCTCCCAGCAATCATGATACAGGGTTTCATCTTGCTGAAGGTGATTTCTGGTCTATTTCTTACTATTAATTGAGACTCAAAGAAAATTCCTAGGGGAAGATATTTATGAGTTCCAATCTGCATTGCATCAACTGTAAACATGAGTAAGCAGAAGGAAGATGTAGGCAAAAATTGGGAGAGCGTAAGACAAGTCAGTTTTATAGGAAGAACAGTCTAGAATTACATAAAATAGATACTCAAAATCTGGAAGTCCTCTAAAGTTTCTCCTGAACAGTTTTCTACCCCAAATGGTCACTTTCAAATAAAAGTGTTCCCCCATTTTATCTCCCTAAACTTACACAGGAGTTGTGATACTTTATTAGAGAATAACATATCTATGTGAAGCTTTATTTTTCCCTTGCTGATTCTGTAATGAATGCTATTCCCGTTCAGATCTTACCTCTAGCAGTTCTTATCAATTTCCTTGTTATTTTGATTCTACTGAAATCACTTCTTTGGTATCAAATCCTATTGGGATTCTTCTTATTGCTTCTCTGTGACTGAATTGTAGAAAAGCTTCCTGTGGAAGCTATCGACCTACCTTTTTATTACAGTCAGCATTATTTATTCTCACTGAGGGTGCCAGATTGTGAACAAACCTTAATAACTTTGCAGGTTTGGAGATTCAAATCCAGCAGGTTTCAGAGTGTGCTCAAAATCTGCACTTCTTAAAATGTTATCATCAGCTCTGCTTACAAAATTGTGGTGATTCCTAGATTAAGTAATGTACAAGTTAGCATGAGAACCTCTGTAGGATGGCATGTAGCCAGTCAGAAGGGAGGCACAATTGTCCTGATTCTTATACCCTTATTAAACAAAACCTCTTTTCCCCCTGTAATGCTGGGGATAATATCCCAAGGCTTGCACATGCTAGACAACTTCACTGTCATTGAGTGATATCTCAAGCACAGAATTTAAACTATCAAGACTAAGAAGACTTTAAAGGAAAGAGTTAATTAAGTTGTTATAGATGCTTGCCAATGGCAATAGGACCTCTCCTGGTACAAATTCCCTAAGCTATCAGCAATATGAGCAGAGAGCATTTGGTGAAATATCCATAGAGTCTAAGGAACAAGATTGTGCTATAGTGTTGGGATCAAACCTACAGCCTCATGCCATCTAGCCAAGTGCTTAATATTCTTAGCACCAGTAAATCCCTCCCAGCAAAACCTACACTAGCCATAGGTAAGAAGAGTGAGACAACCAAAGTGAGTAGGATAGAAGGATTGCCTATAAAATGCTTCTGCCTTTTGATGAATGTTTCCAGAAGCAGAAAGTGGAAGGGCCTTGATGATGAATGTTTGGCACATGACAAAGTCATGTGAATATAACCTTCTCTTTCCTATTAGTTTAGATTGAACATGTGAGTGAAAAAAAAACTCCTCTTGTCTATTCTCTATTGTCAGATCTGTAGATCTGTAGTTAATTTAGGACATCTCAGAATTCCTTCTTCAGCCTGCATTAGCCTGCTGTGTGGATACTCAGCCCGTACATATACACGCTCATTTTACAGTGTATGCTATAAGACTGGTTTATATCTAAACATGTGGGAAATGTTACACTTCAACTAAGAAATGAAAGAACAAAATACAAATCCCTTCATAGCTTGGATTTTCAAAATCATTTGATAATTTATCATATCAAAATCATAGTTTATTCTAACAAAATATGATCATTAAAGGAATAATTAAAAATAACGACAGGATAATCTGGAGTGCTATAGTAGCCAGTGTTTTTAATTATCTTTTTCCTTCCTTTCTAATTATGCTATTTTATGAATTGCATGTATCTGTGAAGCTGCTCGTGCACTCATGCTCTGTGTCCTCTCTTTCTTGAGTTGTTTTATTTTGTTTGCTCAATTTGTTGTGTTTGTGATTTTGTGTGTGTGTGTGTCAGGGTCTTGATTATATAACTCAGGCTGGCCCAGAACTTACTACGTAGTCCAGGCTGGCCTTGAAAATATGTTCTCCCTCCTCCAAATCCTGAGTACTCTAATTACAGATGTGTACCTGAAATGGCTTTGCCATCATTGTCAATCTTATTTCTTCTTCTGTATATTTTTTTAATTATAACTAACAAGAACTATATTGACAATAATAAAAATCACAATGGTAGCAACACGTGGGTTTCAGGAAACACCCATTAAGTGTTGGGCTCTTACATATAAGTTACTTTAATACAGAATGGCCTTATGGGAAGGAAGTTATTACTACTCAGGCTTTAATGATGAGGGAAGAGGGGATACCATAAAATAAAATAACCAAGAGCACACACAACTGAAAAGTGGATTTGGCTGAGACTACTCATTTATACACAAAACCATGCCTCCATTAAATATAAAGTTACAGTCTTTAAAGAAGTGACATTTGCAGCACAGGTTCCTTGTCACCTTTTCGTGATGCTGGGGCCAGATTCCCATTTCTTCATTCACTAAGTATTGATTCCTTGTCCACTTCCCAAAGGAGTAATTACAATCAAAGAAATGGAAACCATAACAGAAAGGTATGTGAACCTCAGAAGGACTAGCTTAAAACAGACAATGTGATTTAAAACAAAGTCATGACAACTAATTAATGAATGAGAACATTATTTGTAGACCAGCACTTATTTGCTGGGGATGTAAAGGAGAGTTTTAATGTCACGTCTTTAGAAACTTTTCTCTTTGCCTTTCCAGTCATTCCTTGGCAGGCTGAAGTACTCTGTGGTCTCTAGGATATTGTGCAAATATCTGAGGATGTTGTAGAAAATGTTAAAAAAAACATATATATAAGTCACTTTAATCCCCATCCACACTAAGCATCCAAAAATCAGTCCTGCAGAATTTTTTCCTTGGAAGTAATTTAAAAATAGAGCATTGTATTCCATCTTTGGGGAAGTATCATGAGGACTACTTTCTAGAGGATGGTTATGTTGGAGTTGGAAGAGATCTCTGATTTAAGATGGAAGGTCTTGCCCTGATGGAGGCTGGTAGAAGCTGAGCAAGGCTTTACTGTCCTCCCCCTGAAAACAAAGGAGCCATGTTCAATTTCATACAAGTCTTTTAGTCCAACCAGCGTGAATATTCTTGATGAAGCTACTAGATACTTGCCACATTAGAACATCTGTGTCCTAAGGCAGGTAGGTTTAGAATGGACAGGCCTTGGGCAGAGTAAAACACTTTAACTTGAGAGCAGAGAGAATGCAACTGACATGGGAGGAATGTGGAGCTTCACTCTGATCCATACACACACATAATCCAAGATACACAGACTGTTGCCATAGAAAAATATACCCATTTACATATTTTCTCTCAAATCCTCACTTTCACAAATATTACAGAAAGTGAAGGAGAATTGCTTTTTTTTTTTTTTTTTTTTTTTTTGTAAAGAATGATGCAGAAGCACATTTCAGTAAATCATTTTGAATTCCCCATCTGTGTACTTCAGTTCACTGGAGGCCTTTGTAATGACCTAAGTCAGTACAGATTAGATGTCCTTCCTTAGGGCCAACCACCTTAATAAAAAGTTATTGCTCAAGGCGATAATTGTACCCCAGAACCTCCTGGAGAGCTTATAAAAGTGCTGACTCATTGAACCTCTGAATTCAATAGGATTGAGGTGGAGCCTGAATTCTGGCATTTCTAACAAGTTCCTGGATTCTCTTGTGTTGGTTCTTATTCTGAGGATCAAGCCTTAAAACATTTAGAAACTTGATTATTAATCATCACCTTGAAGATTTCCCTGAAATATTGGTGGCCTCATTGTTGTGGGCATTTTACCAGATCTGAGAATAGAAGTCATACAAGCATGTTCTCTAGACCTGGTAACATTAACATGTGTGTTTCATATATGAAAATATTTCCTCAACTTCTTATTGTCAAGATTCTCACTACATCTAACCCTTCCTTTTTTTTTTTTTTAAACATCTAGCAATGATTCCCTTTTTTGTTTTGGTTATTTGTTTTTTTTTTTTAAAGATTTATTTATTTATTATGTATACAGCATGTATGACCAGAAGAGGGCACCAGACCCTATTACAGATGGTTGTGAGCCACCATGTGGTTGCTGGGAATTGAACTCAGGACCTCTGGAAGAGCAGTCAGTGCTCTTAACCTCAGGAATAAGTGAAAGGTGGCTAGATTTCGATGTTATCTGAGTTAATAATAAGAACAAGACAAAAATACTGTTGGATACTGTTGAAATGGTTCACAGAGAACTTTCATAAACAGTAGGGAGAATAATAACTTCAAAAAACAAAAAATGTATTTTATGTGAAAAAATTTTAAGTTCTATGAAAGGCATAGATGTTAAAAATATAAATACTTCTGAGAGGTCACATTGGAATGATAAAAACTCTAATGTATTAGTAAATTAAAAATATCATTTGGCTTTAAAAAAAGAAAAGAAAATATTTGATGCTTATACTTCTTTCAAGTAGGTGCTTTTATTAGTCTTGTTTTTCAAAGCAGTAGGCACAGAGAAGTTAAACAGGCTATCCAAGGCCATGCAGCTGGAAGATGACATTGCCAGATACAGCTAAGATTTGAAGTTCATATTCATGCCCGCTATGATATACTGGAAAGCACTGAGTTCTCTGAGAAATGCTAAAACACAGATGTTCTCAGGGTATACTGGCTGTATAGAATGTCAATGGCAACTTCTTTTTTCACTATGACAAACCATTGCAACATTCACAAAGGGAAATAAAAGCTGGATGCACAAACCTCTGCAAAGATGGAGGACCCTGGAGACTTATAAATGTAGTCAAACTTCCCTGGGAAAAGTACATAATAATGCATCCAAGTTCCACAACCTCATGCCTGTAGTTGTTTTTTTGTTGTTGCTTTGTTTTGTTTTGTTTTTTCCTCTTTAGCCCTTTTTCTTTGGTGGACCCTGCCACCCAGCTCCCAAATAAATACATGGAGGCTTATTTTTTCTTATAAATGCCTGGCGACAGCTTGGCTTGTTTCTAGCCAGCTTTTCTTAACTTTAATTATCTGGTCTACTTTTGCCCCTGGGCTTTCAACTTTTTCTATTCTATATACCTTTCTTTACTTCTTACTCCATGGCTTGCTGTGTAGCTAGCTATGTGGCTGCCCCTGAAGTCCCTCTCTCCTCCTTTTCTCGCTCCCCAATCCTTCTTCCCAAATTTCCTCTCCTATTTATTCTCTCTGCCTGCCAGCCCCACCTATCCTTTCTCCTGCCTTGCTATTGGGCATTCAGCTCTTTATTAGACCAATAAGGTGTTTTAGACAGGCAAAGAAACACAGCTTCACAGAGTTAAACAAATGCAACATAAAAGCATGCAACATATCTTTGCATCACTAAACAAATGTTCCACGGCATAAGCAAATGTAACATATCTGAAAATAATATTCCACAATACATGCCAACATTTTTAGGATTTCAATTATTCCCAGACTTCCCTCCAATTATTAATTATGATCACTACCCTCCCAAGACCTACAAGGCCTTTCCAATATGTCTTCCCCAAGGCCCCATACTTCTCTGACTCTGTCCCTATCCCTCTTCATTGTCTATACACCTACTCCTGTTAACAGCCTTATCAGTGACCTTTCCATCCCAAAGCCCTAGCAAGGAGTTAAGAATATATTCTTGGAATTCTCAACCCTCCCCCTCTGACCAGGTTCCTCCATGCCTCTTGTTCTCATGGGACAAGTTTACAATGTGCCATCTTCTATGTGGTGACCTTGGTTTGGACTTGAGTAACAACATAGTCTTTGGTCCTCTCAGCCTGTGGTTACTAATAACTTCTTGTTTCTTCTCATCATTGATCTATTACTATCACATTTGAGTTCATAGTCTTCTACTATTCACATAACTAATTTCATATTTTAATTTCTTTTATTTTAAATACAATAACTGTATTTATACACTTATTGCTCCATGAGATACATATTATGTATTGGCACCAGCCTCACAGGGTGGCCTTCCTTTTCTTACATGCAGATGAGTTTCTCCTCAGGGACATTTGTGTTAGTGGCAGCAAAGGTGAAGTCATTACCCTCAATTACTTTGTACAGCTTATCTCGCAAGACATTTTTTATTCCTTGCAATGTGAATTCTAATTTTTATAATGCTTTGGTTTTGTTGTCTTTAATTATGTTATTTTTTCTCATCTTAAATTATTTCTCCTTTTAATTCTGTTTTCTTCTTATACCTTTCTATTTCTATTTTTGAATAAGTCATGTATGGTTAAAATTGATGAAAAGACATATTTAAATTTTCTTTTCATGTTATTTATTAGCTTATTAGTTTTACACCAAATAACTTCATTCTAATACCCAAATAACACATATATTTCTATCTCTACACTCAAATTTTCTAATTTCAGATGTTAAATAACAATTCTAGAATATTTTAAAATGTGCTTAAACTGAATGTAATTCATTTGTGAAAAATAAACAGTCATACATTTTCAAATCATATTTTAACAAAGTTTTAGAAAATTGTATATGACAATAAAATTTGAACAAACATAAAATGCTAGGATTAAAAGTATCCTCCACTTTAAATAGTCTGGAGGATATGTTCATGTAATGGATGATTAAAAATCAAATAGGAAGAAAAAGTAATCTTATATCCTAAATAACTACAAGAAGAGGTCCTGTGATTAAAAAATATCCCTAATTTCTGTCCTTCAGTTGAATGAGCTACTAAATTATTTTGAATAATGGATGGATGTGATGGACATTTCTCCCATTTCATTATTCATTCTTGGTCATTTTCCAACAACTATGGAAATAATTTTTATCATTATAGTGGCACTCTAAATTTGAGCACAGTCTTCACAATGGACTAATGAGAGTTCTGATCTAAGAATTACAGTATCCACGCACCAACAAAAATCTCACAGCAGTTAGTGTCATTTGTTCAGCTGGAGCCCTACTATCTTATCTAAGAAAATATGGTCTTAATACTTAAGGTCAGCACATTACAAAGCATGTCTTTTTTCCTTTGTAACAATGTAATGGAAGTGTGTAATAGGAAAAAAAAAACAGGGTTGAGGAATTTGGAGACAGAACACAAAATAACAAATATTCACCATTGAGTCACTGCATAGAGATAAAGGAGATCTAATTAGAAATGCATAGCATGGTAAGATCTATGTACACACATGAGCAAAATGCATTCAGTGGTGTTGCCTAGACTAAAAGACTGTATATTTAAAGAAAAGTATAGTTTGAGACAGACACTCAAATTTAGGAGAAGTCACATGGAAAACTGCTCTTGGGTTTATGTTTTGACCTTTGGGAACTTGCAGGCTTTTTATGTTTGTCTTACTATTGTCTTATTTTCAATTATTTCTATTCCTGACTTGAACATTCAGTTCACACTTAACCTCTGCAGGCACCAGACCCTAAGTTTTACCCTGTGTGAAAATGGATCTATAATAACATATTATTTTTATACATTAAAATGTTTTTACTCATAACTTTAATCAGTAAGTTGCAGTTGTTCTATTGAGTCCTAAATATAAATATCTAGAAAAAATGAGTCTAATATTCTCTGTTAATCCACTATTCAGAGGATGAATAGAAGAGTTGGAAATGGGGTGAAACTTAATGATATTAAAATTCTTACTTTCAGCCACAGAAATGAGGTAATAAGAGAATAGAGAAAGGGGCAATTTGCACAAAATAGGCTCCAGAATTCAGAAAGAAGGGATGCTTATATCACCCTAAAATTTTAATATACTTAATTACCTTCTTTATTACTCCTCTCTGAAGACAAATCTTGTCCTGACTTTTTAAAGTAGTGTCCTGAGGGGTTTTCTATAATATATGTTCCCATCTCTTGAAAGGATGAATTCTTTTTATTCTCACTGTGACTTAGTCTCGTGGTGTTTTCAACATGTGTAGCCTCTTTGTGGTAACGATTCACAGGTCTTTGTCTTTAGTTGGAACCCTAAAAATCATACCCAGTACTGGAGGTATGATCTGACGAGAGCACTGTCATCACAATTGCTATCACGTATCTCTATGGTTAATCTAACCACAAAGTAATGCACCTACATAAACCTTGAAACCCTTGCTAACATGCCACATCTCTCTCAAATATTTGCCATTTATTTGACTGAATTTTCATACTTTTTACTCCTCTTCTTCAGTTTAGGTGTACAATTCCAGTAATTAATATTTTTTTTACCAAAACTATTAACTTTCTCTTGGATTTATTAGTTAATTTTTTCAGCTATCTTGATGTTAATCATCACTGTGGAGAATAACCATCTAAAACAGGGCTTGGGGAAGTGTAGAAGAACATTTCCCTAGGGTTAGCTTCTTTCCAATACCACAGGTCAGCTAGTCAATGAACAGCAAAAGATCCCAACGTTATTATATTCTCTTTATTCAACTAACTCATTAAATTTTGGTAACTGTATTCTTTTGTTCATGTAATGTACAGTTGGTCTCTCTCTCTCTCTCTCTCTCTCTCTCTCTCTCTCTCTCTCTGAGAAAGAGAGAAAGTGAGTGTGTATGTGTGTGTATGTGTGTACACATATGCACATGCGTGTTCGTGTGTATGTATGAAGTGATCATCCATCGAACTTGTGATTCCAATCATCCTGAGTTTTTGAACGTCCCAGTCTGGACATTTGCCTTTGGTAATATGTCTTGTTTTACCTTACAAAAAAGAAAGTTCTTTATAATTTGAACTCATCTGATAATGCATGTGTAATCAGCACACTGAAAAATACCATTGGCCTTCCATTTTCTTGCTTGCAACCATGAATAGAATTCAAATTATAAGAGCTCCCTGACTCTCTGACTTTGCCTTTCCAAGCATCTGACTCACACACATCTCATGAGGTCATAATAGTATTTCTCTGATTTTTTAACAGTGAATTTTATATGTCTCATTGGTTATCATTAACTGTGAGATTAATGTATCTTCTTAGGCTTCCTCTTATTCTCCATCAGCATAGTTTTCCATATGGACAGGACCAGCATCATGAGCATGGGGTTGTGTACTTTCTCAAGGGCTCACACTTATCTACTTTAAAAATGTTTTTCTTTGGTTCCACTAAAGTTTTTAGTAAGATTTAAACAGATGGCTGGAGATTGTCATTTTATTTTAAGCGCTGAAAATGTTTTCGTTAGCCTTGGTACTAATCTGCATTCAAAGTAGATTATTTGGATTATTTAAAATCACTATCTGTTGTTTTTATTAAGACTGACTATGAGGCAACATAGGACATGATCAGATTTTTATCAACATACAAAACTTCATGAAATACTGATTTTACAACTAATTCACACAAGCAAGACTTTCATAGCCAAAGCCTTTTATATCAAAGTCCATTTACAAAAACGTATTTTAAAAATAAAAGGTTATATAACACAGCTGTCAAAATAAATAATAACAGAAAGACAAACATTTTTATATTTTGTGCAATATTTAATGATCCAGTTTTTTGCATAGTTATGATTATGTTTGTTTAGTGATATTTTAAATAATAACACTGAATTATACATATACTCCATCTATGGATGGGAAGAATGCTTAGGCAATAGTGTCTTATATGTGAGCATGAAGAACCAAGTTCAGATGCCTAGCACCCAAATAAGAAACCTAGCACTGAAGCATGCATCTATAGCTCCCAGTGTAGAAAGTGGAGACAGGTAGATTCTAGAGGTCATTGGCCAGCCAGTCCAGCTGAATTGATGAGCTCAGGCTCAATGAGAGAACTTGTCTCAAAAAATAAGGTGGAGACCAATAAAGGAAGAGAGCCGACACTGACTTACACACATATGCATACACAGGTGCACACACATGAACATGTACCTACATCATACACACACATAATCCACTTAGAAAAATTGAATCTAATAAAATGTAAAAAAAAGATATTTTAACATTTGAAAAAGTTCCTAAGAATACTCTGCTCAGAAAAAAAAGACTAGTAATTTCAAAAGTTTTTTTTTCTTTAGGCTTTTATCTCTATGGATATTTAATAGATGAAATTATACTGCTTAACTGATTTCCAAGAAAATCCTCTCATACAATGATTCAAAAGTAATACGAAAGTAGCATCACAGTAGATTGAAGTCCTCCAGAGAAATCCTGCCCTTCATTATCCACTTTCTCTTTATTTTCTCTCTTACACAGGGTGGACAATGTGACCACATCTTGTTACTACAAGCAATGGATGACACTACATAGTATATGACACATGACAGCCCTATCTTTGACCCACAACCCAAACAATCAAGCTGACAATGTCATCTGAACTAAAATAAAGCCCTGGTTCAATATTATTTTGGATGTGCTAATATGTACAGTTAGAAGGGAGTAAGACAGAGAGAGTATACTTGTTAAAAAGCAGACACACTTTTTATTCTATACTAATCAACAAAAGGAAATTATCCAAAGATAATGCATGCAGCTCTACATCACATACATTTTATGATACTAATATCTTTAATATTGTGAAGTCTCCATTGCAACAGAAGCTTTACCTTTATCAATGCCCCCCAGGGACTCTATGCTGGGAGTCTAGTTCCACCACAAAGTATTAAGCCTTTAGCTGATCTCCATGAGTCTTTGAATCTTGCTTCTTCTATGACTTCAAAATTCTCATGCAGAAGATTTCTAGGCTTTGTTTATTTTTCATTTTTTTAATCCCTTAAAGAAAAGTTACTGATGTAGTATTTAAATAATTTCATAGCATAGAAAAAAAAACGAATCTCAAGTCCTATGACACCACAACAAATAGGAAAATTTAAATAAAAAGATGAAGTAAAAAGTTATACAAAGATATGTGTAGAAACTTTCACATTATATGAATTTAGGCACAACATGAGAAGGAAAGGAAAATTAAACAATAAAATCTATTAATAACAAATGTACCATGCTAATAGATAGAATCAAAGAAATAAGCATTATCAGAGATCCCAAAAGATATTTATAATGTTAAATATTCATTGATAATTATAAAAACATAAAATAAGAAAAATTGGATTTTGTAAAGTTTTTAAACATCATATGATTTATGTAATCTAGGCTGACCTTGAAAGCATGACATCCTACTCCCACGTCCAGAGTGCTGGGATCACAGGTGCATATCATTAGGTTTAGCACAAATGGAAAAAATAATATATGAATATTAACAAGGATGTCACATACAGTTACATACAGAAGAACACATGTCCTCATACAAGAGTGTCACATCACATCATGATATGAGAACAATTCTCATAAACCAAAAATCAAATGAATATCATTTATTATCATTATTGTTTAATGATGCTTCCAAACTTCTCCATGGGAAAGATTTTAAACTCCACTATAGATGCTAACATTGTTAACTATGTCCTGAGTCACCAAAATGTTCATGATTTTAAGTAATAAAGGTATGAGAGAACAGACCTTACACAGGAGCTTGTTCTGGTTTTCAGAAGTGGACTTACTTTACATATCTGTTTAAAAACACAACAGTAGAGTGAATGTATTCCAAGTACGAGATGCATGATTGTTGCTTCCAAGGACTCTAGTCCTTAAGAAGCTGAGTGTCCCCTAGATGAAAGCCACAAAGGAAACAGAGACTGATCCACAGATGAGAACTAGACTCTTCTGGCAGATGCAGGAATTGGAAAATGCATTCTTGCCAGAGCCTCTTAACAAGACTCTAGTAATAGAATAGCATGGATATTTATCTTCATAACACTTTGAGCAAAGAAACCAGCTGAACTGAATCCATCCAGACATCTAACTCACAGAACTAGGAGGATAAGCTTATGCCTGTTTAAGCTACTGTGTATGAAGCCTTCTGACAAAGGCATACATTGAACTTCCAGAGATCTCTTTTTATTAACCTTTTTGGTTTCTAGTTTCCCTGAACATCAATAAACTTATCAAATGAAATTAATTTTAACAGAGATGTTCTATCTAATTGCTCTATCTCAGTTTCTGTTCTTCTGTTTGTGGAAGGTGGATATTTTTCTCAGCATTGACAAATGAAGAAGGACAATTTCACCATATACATGTTTTCATTATAATTTGATGGAATGCTTAAATGTATCTACCTATTGAGTGTACAGTTTAACTACTCATAAGCTGTGTCAAGAATCTGATTAATATAAAGGCATTTCTTGGACACAACCATTCTGCTTAAAATACTCCCCATAAGATTTCTTCATTTCTCCCTACTTTAAAAATATTTTAGATATCCGTTTCTATTTTTCACCGTTTTTCATTTATTATATTTAATTTTAAGCTAGCACTCCTTCACAATTCTTCTTTTGGTTTTCATTATTCTAAGTATGTAGTCTTCTCTTAGGTAAGGGCACTAGGTGATAATGATGTGTTAGAGCCATTATTCAGCTGCTGCTAAGAACAGAAGGTTTGCATCTGTTCTCAGGTCTGTGTTCAGTGCCATCAAGCTAGTCACTTGAAATCTGTCTCCAACATTGACAAAGGCTACAAATCAGAGTCATTTTGTTCATCTAGCACTGGGTCAAGGATGCAAACTGCAACACTGCTTGGTGCCATATCTTTACACAGGTGAGTGACAGCTCCCTTGTGAACAAGATAGGAAAAAACTAAAGATGCACTCCTCTGCCACTTACAATACTTAAAGACATCACTAAGAGGAGAACAGTTGACTGAACCTTGACATTCTCTTCTAACCTGTGAGTTATTACAATCTCTTTTGATTATTTCACTAGCTCTTTGAGGATTCCATACAATATATTCTGATTATATTCAACCCCATCTTTTCCTGGATCCAGACTCCCTTCACTGTCCAAGCAACTTTGTGTTCTCTCTTTTAAAAAAAATGAATCAAATCCAATTTGTGCTGCTTATAAATTCTTGGATATGGCTATTCACTGGAGCTTGATTGACTTACCAGGGACTATATCCTTTAAGAAGATTGACTCTCAAACTTCCAGCAGCTATCTATAGTCAATAGCTCCTCAGCTAGGGGTGGGGATTCATGACTACATCTCTTGGCTGGGATTAGTCTGTCTTGAGCTTGCTTGCACAAGCCTTTGCATAGTATTATAACCACTGTGAGTGCATATGTACAACTGCCCTGCTGTGTTTGAAAAATACTTTCCTTGTAGTTGTAAACCTTCACTGGCCCTTACATTCCATTCATTCTTACCCCATGATCCCTGAGTCTTGTGATTTCAATGTCTCATTCAGGGCTGAGCACTACTCAGTCAACTTATTCTGTGTACCATGACTAACTGTAGGTCTTTGTGTTAATTGCCATCTAATGAAAGAAGAAGCTTTTCTGATGAGGATTGAAAGAGGCATTAATCTATGAACATAATAAGTCATTAAGAGTTGGTTTAATAAATGCTATGTCCATTTAGTAGAATAATCATGGTAAATTCTCTTCTAGGGCCTAATAACCAGTCTATCCATCGATTCTTGGCCTCAATGGCAGTGCATGGTATGGGTTTCTTCTTACATAGCAGGAGTTGAGTCCAATCAGAAAGTAGTTGGTTACTCTCATGACATTTGTGCTTTTTCTGACAATCTGGCTGTTATTGCAGCTCACAAGGTTCACAACTGGGTAAGACTGATGATTCGTTTTCTCCTTTGATAGCATGCATTGCATCTTTCAGTACTATGAAAGCTAGCTAGTAGGGATGAAACTTCCAAATGAGTACAAGCTTGATTTCTCCATACTCTATGGACTAAGCATCTTGTGTCTTCAGCAACAGGGTATTATCATCAGGTTCTGGAGGGTACATTTGTAATAGTCCTGTTATTTGGAGGTCTATAGGGATTTTCAATAATAAGCTTATGCTTATTAGTTAGGAACAAAACAGAGATATAAAAGAACTGTTTTTAATTTGGGTAAAATAACTGAAAAATGGAGGTTAAAACTTTGTACAAGATATCTTAGTAAACTAATCTTCATCAAGTATATGTCATACTTTAATTGAAGTTTACATAGATGCTAAATAAATTATGTACAGAAATGTGTGTGTAATATTTTTCAGAAAAAATTAAGAAAAATACACATGTTTACTGAAATTGGTTTTCACTACTGAAAGAAATAGAATTTGGGGAAGAGTGAAGAGTATTTTTATTTTTGGAATCTCTATATTTTTATCACTTGAATGATTTATGCATGTTCACTATTTTATAGAGATCAAAATTTCTCCCAAAGAACTATTAAAATATTAGCTGCACACCCATTCACTCTACTTTCAGTATTTCTTTTTACTGTATGTTGTCACTTTTAGTGCTGTACTTGAATTCCAGATGGAGGGAGAGCTGCACATTCCCTGTGTTGGGGAGGGAGAGATACATATCACCTGCATTTTGCAAACATGTTTATATAAGTTGCACACCTAAAATGCAAAAGCTTCACAGCATCTCCCATCATTTATCTCTGACAACAAAGGAATTATCTGAGTGGAAGCAAGTTCCAACTTGTGAGATGTTGGATGAAGAGTACGTAAATAACTGATCAGGAAGCTCCTACACTGTTCTTCAGTTCTTATACTTCTTCTTGGTGAACTTGAGCAAATATTTTTTTTTTAATTCTTGAAGTTTAGTATGAGAAAACACATAATCAGAGAGAAAAGTAATAAGACACCAAAAGCTGACCTATTAATCAGCTATTGGAGTATATTTTAAAATAAAAGCCAATTAAACTTATTACTTATTATATGAGTGGATGAAGTTCATCTGTAATTATGACACTTTTAGAGCCTAAGACTTTTGGTTACTTAATTCAGCATATGGTAAAACCATGGAAAGATTTAGAAACATTTTTCTTGTTTCAGGATTGTTAATTAGTAAAGCTTTCTCCAGGGCTGCATTTTCTCTTTGACATCTGTGCTGTCAATAAGAGACTTAATGTATATTATATTTTTCCTCTTTAAGGTAAATCAATAATGAATGTATTTTTATTAAGCCAGGGCTAGGAGTGTAAAATTTTCATTTTACTCTTCCAGCCACCCATGACTTGAGGCTTAGGGAAAATCATTACTCTCTAAAGGCTAAATAATGCATACCTACCCTATGGCAAGTGTTAACTTTCTGCCTTCTACTCCCTCATGCAGTTAATCTATGGAGAATCTATCACAAAGTTCATGTCCACTGCATCTTCCAATTTCTAGGCTGAGGCATGAGGCTGGAAGATACCATAAGCTGAGAAACTTGGTGTATTTCTCCTCAAGAGCAGCAGATGACTCAGCTATGAAATTAAGAAGTAAACAATTAACCCTTAAAATCTCATATCTCTTGAGATCCTCAAATCAGGGGGAAATGCTTTAAAAGTTAGAAAGTTTCAGAAAATAGATTTTATTTCTACTGGCCAAGCAGGACAGGTCAGTAAAAAGCAAGAGCATTTCCACATCTCAGTCCTTCTATTATCTTCCATCTGTCTTAAATACATTTTGGATTTGGGAAGAGAGGTCTTCCAATTCTTATTTCTTGGTTTTTCCTGTGTGATGCCAGAAAAATGTCTTCAGGCTGACCGTCATGGCTGAGAAATTGTGCACCCTGCTGAGAAGGTAGGAGATACTCCCCTCACACTGGCTCTTCTGCTCCTGGGACTCTTGCTTTCTCCACCTGGTAGGGAATTGGGAACTGATGGAGCCTAAGAAATGTAGTCAATAGTCAGGGGATGAGCAGGAAGGGAGAGATCATTGCTTTGGTCACAGCTGCTTGTTTCTCATTGCCCTACATGCGGGCTGATGTGGACTCAACCTCTAAGATGGAGGAGAGTTCTAAATACTCTAGGTTATTTTGGCCTATTCCTTCTTCCCCATTTTACTCCAGGCAGACTTTCTTTGGCTTTCTAGTTATACAATAAACACTTTCAGTCTTTAGCTCATGAAATCACTCCTTAAAATCAGCCTGTCCCACTCCCACTTCACACCAACCTCCTCAAGAATCAATTATTACTCTTTATGCAGTTCTTTGAAATTTTCATTGGAATATCACAAGTTCCAAACTTGAGAGATTAAAACTGAAGATTTCATATTCAAGAATACTAATACTTTAATGAAACTCAACAAAATTTGCATTAAATGTTTTTGCTTCTATATTTTTTGTATTTGCTACTATATTTTGATAAAAGACTCTGTTTCATAAAGATAATAAAAATCTGATTTCACTTCTTACTCCTCCCCTTACTCAGTGACAATCAAGTTGTAATACTTACCTTGAAAATTTTAATCATGAACCAAATAAAATAGAGAGTATAACATGTAATAATAAAGTAGGTGGTTAATAAATATTAGTTCTTCTATTCTGTCCACAGCCCTCACAATTGCTTTGCTTATATCACTTCCTAAATAGAAAAAAATAGATAATGGATGACTATGAGTATGCCTGGTTACATCATCGGTTTTTAACACCATCCTTTCTCTTTATCAATGAGTTGATACAGTAGCCCATCTCTCCCAGTTTGAAACCTGAGACAACATAACCTACTTTCAATTTTATTGTTTTAAATTTTGTTGTTATTATTGTTGTTTCTATGGTCTTTGTTTATTTTTTGTGCCTTCCAAATTCCAGGCCCTAAACCACCAAATAATACTAAGGAATGCAAATCCTTGACCACTATAGATAGACATTTCCTTCTTCTGAGGGTTACTGAATTATCTAGGACAACAATGTGCACCCCAGTTCTCCTTAGTGGGAACCTCATGAAGGGACTTACCCGATCCTTTTATCAACATTCCTATCCAGCTACAAATCAGCTAAGAGTAGGCATTAACTGATGCCCCCAGAATTTGGTCCCAAATCTTTGAGGGAAATGATAAGACTTAATAAATTCATTAATTTTAAGCCTGACATGGCTATTGTAAATCACCTCCAGACCTTACAGAACACAGTTCTATGTTCTATTTACAAACAAGTTTTAAAATGAACTCTGAAGGAAACTAAAAGATCATTTTATTAGAGTTTGGGAAAAAAAATTGCAGGGCAAGCAAGATATAAATCTTGACAGCTACTGGGAGGAGAAAATGGATAAAAGGAGGAGAAATGGCCTTGTCTTTTGAGTTAGGGTATAAGAAAGCAGGCAGGTTCGGCTGTGGACATCAGCAAGCAGCTGCATCTGGGGAATGGTGGTCTTCCAAGAAAGAATGAGAATGTCCAGCGTGTCAGGGGAAGCATGCTTCGGGTTTCCACTGGTATCCACAAAAGGAGATCATTACAGAAATCCACAACTAGTCAAAATGCAAAGAACAACGAACTGTTCATGGGTTTTCAATTAAAACTGCTGTATCTATAGCACAATTTTCAGACCTAAGGATCAGAGAACATCATGATAGAGGGACAGAATGATTCTAAGAACTTGAGGACCAGGCCATCTGCTGTAAGATAGTGCCTTCTGTACTTTACAGGAAAGCTTCACCCATAAAATTTCAACAATATAGTCACCTAAACAAGACTTGCATAATGACAGCACCAATTGACATCCAGACTTCACAAGAAACCACCCTAAAATGAAAGAGGGAGAATCAGACTTCTCTAGGAAGGAGCCCCTTGATAGGTTACCAAATTCTAAATGGTCAACTCTAAACAGAGCAGGTTGTGTGTATATATGTGTATGACAATAATAATTACAGAAGAGGTTATGAATTTGATAGGGAGTAGTGGAGGATACGGGAAGAATGGGAAACAGGTGGCAATGATATAAATACAGTACTCAAGTATAAAATTCTCAAGGTATTTAAAAAAAATTTTACACATTTTACAAAGTAAGACATTAAAAGTATTGTCAAAAAATAAATTATGAGACTGACACACCAGTTATAATTTTTTATTTATTTATTTTCTAGTGAACACTTCTACAGAGTGTGTGGTGAAATAATTGTTACTATACTAAATATTTAGTTTTATAATTCTATCCATACTCTCCGTAGAGTTGGATCTTGAATTTTTTCACTTATGGTTTTAATGTACTATGTTAATATTAATTATTAAGTTGTATACATATGTGTCCATATAAGAATGTTTTATTTAAGTTGAATATTTTGTAATTTTTCACTAACCTTGGAAAATAGTTCCAAGTTCTCGTGTGTGTGTGTGTGTGTGTGTGTGTGTGTGTGTGTTTGTGCGTGTTCCTTTTCCTTACCCTTCTACCCTTCTACTATATTACTAGATTGATTGTTACCCTCAGAATATCATTTTACTAGATTAACTAGCATATTAAATACTGATTTTCTATTTTTTAATAAAAAATAAAAATGAGACCAGAAAAGGAAAAAAATATTGTATTTGCATTAGAATGCATAAAAGTGATCAAACTTGACAGTGAAGATCTGCAATAATTTGCACCTCAGCTGGGGCTTTGGATTGGGGTGGTATGAGCATATTGTCTCAATAACATGATAATTAGTCCTCACTTCCTTAGGTCAGTCAGCTTCTGGGAGATGATTCAATCAGGTGATTGGCAGGCTTAGTTGGATTATCATCTTTTAAGATTTATTTTGTTTTTTAATTATGTGTATTTGTGTGTATCGATATATGGATATGTGGAAATAAGTGAGTGAGCATGACCTCAAAGGCCATGAAGAAGAGAAGGTCTGGGAATGCAACTCCAGCCCTCTGCATAAGTACTACTCACTCTTAACCACTGAGCCATCTCTTCAGACCCTTTTAAAGGAAGAGAAGTAGTTTATTAACTTTTGAGATCTCCCACCTTAGGTAGGTCTCAGAATCTATTCTTCTAATCAGGAGGAAGTAGCTACCCTTTAATGATCTCAAACAAAGCTCTGATTAATCCCAACCTAATCCCCTTGGAATATTAAGGAGGGGAAAAGCTGATTATGGGGGAAGGGCTTCATCTTCAGTCTCACTCAGCCTGCTAATGCCTGCTTGGCCACCTAACCTCAGAAGTCTCCTGGCATTTCTTCATCATAATTTGCTAGATAACACAGACACATGTCCATCAAAACCCAAGGAAAGGAAAAACAATTCACCTTCTTTAAAAGGAAAGGGTGTTAAAGAATTTGCATCCTTTGTGCAAACAGGTGTGGGGCCATTTGGAATCAAATCATACCAAGGACCATGCAGGCTGTACAAAAGCTTTCTGTTATTTTTTATGACCTGACTTGAACCTTTATCATGTAGCTGTGAATTATTATTGACTTACTAATTATTTTCTCAAGATACTGAAGTTGTTACATGGTCATGGAGTTACATGGGGACTGCAAAAACATTGAGAAATCACTGACAGGTCTGACTCAGCAGTCTGTGGACAAAGGTCAAATCAATTTTTCAACAAGCGATGTTGAAAGCATAAATGGCTAAATTATTGATGGCTAAGTGCTCCAATCCTATGAACAATAAAATACTCTGCTAACAGCCTGCTCTGACACAAATACTTGCTTCCCTAGAGAAACAGTCACTGTATTCAAATTCGCATATGCATTCTTGTGGCAGATTATCATTTTTGCTGTGTGTGTGTATGTGTGGTGTACATACATATAGATGTACATACATACACATACATGTGTACATATTGAAATGTGCATATATGCAGGGAGGGAGGATGGAAGAAGCCAGAGACAGGGACAAAGACTATATTCACGAATGCATGCCCCTTAGTTATGACAGGCCCATCGCATTATTCAAATAAATATTTAAATTATGAAGAACTTTTGTTCATGTTACTTGTGAGATAAATTTCACTTCATGTGTCATGACACAGAATATAGAAATACTAAATGGACTCGTGGGTTGTAAAAAGCACGTACAAAGTTGAGAGGGAAAATGGTGTGAGAGTATGGGAAGTGTTGAAGGAGAGGAAGTGGTGGTTGGATTGGGTGGAAACATATTATATACATATAAGAAATTCTCAAACAAAAATAAAATTTTAGCACATTAATGATTGAAATGTGATATAGTAGGATTAACTAAATACCTTTTGTTGGTCTCTGGAAACTTTCTATCTTGCAAAATAGAAACTCTATAATTCTACAAACTCTGAAAATTCCCCCTTCCCTGTCCTCTCATACCATGTCTGGCAACCAGCATTCTATTTTCTTAACTCTTGACTACCCCATATAAATGTAATCATACAGTTTGCTGAATAGTACAGCTTACTTTTTAATTACTAAAAATGTATCTTTGAAAATTTCAAACACGTACAGAATGCATACAAACACACCCTCTTTAATCTCCCGGCTAAGCCTGTCTATCATTCTCACTTCACCCCCACTCAAATCTTTTTGCCATTCACTTTGTTTTGTGGCCCACTGTGTTTAACCATATATATTAGAGTTGGATATCACAGCAGAAGGTACACAACTGATGACAATGATTCTCCCACTCCAAGAATTCATCAAGCCAATAGTTGAGCAGAGAGAGGAAAAGGCATGCACTTCTCTGTCTTCCATGGATCATTGTTGACAGGACCAGTCTGGTGCGGGGCCAGTGCAGGAAACTGCTCTCCTTATGGGTCCATGACTGCAGTGGTATTTGTGTTTTGGAACTGGTTTATCCACTTGTACTCTTTTTTGAAATTATTAATGAACAAACTAAAGTAATAAAAAAATTTGAAAAAGATCTTTTATTACTTCCATATTTTGCAGAAATATATGATTTTTTTAAAATGTTTTCATACAATATATTTGGATCATGCTTTTTTCCTTCCTCATCTCCACTCAGATCAATTCTACTTTGATACTCATATAATTTATGTTCTCCCTCTCAAGAAAAACAAAAACAAAGAACAAAGAATTGAAAATCAAAACAAGTAAGATCTCATAAGACAAAAAAAAAATCTTAAACATAACAAAAATAACTCACATCAAAACAAAACAAAACAACATGGAGTTCATTTTGTGTTGGCCAGCTATTCCTGGGCACAGGGCCTGCCCTAGAGTGTGGTTAATATGCCCTGTGATATTTCATTATAGATAATGGATTTTCCCTTTCCCAGCAAGTATTAATTGCAAATAGCTTCTTGGCTAAGAGTGGGAGTTTATGTCCTCTTTCTCTTTTCATTACTGGGATTTTGTCTGGCTTGGACTTGTGGAGGTCTTGTGCATGCTATCACAACTTGGTGAATTCATACGTATATCAGTCCTGTTGTGTTGGACAGACATTGTTTCCTTGGACTCATCCACAAGCTCTGGCTCTTATAATCTTTCTGTTTCCTCTTTCACATAGATCCCTGAGCTCTGAAGGGAGGGCTTGGATGAAGACATCCCATTTAGGACTGACTGTTCTGAAGTCTCTCATTCTCTGCACATTGTCCCGTTGTGGACCTCTGTGTTAATTCTCATCTACTACAAGAAGAACCTTCTCTGATACATATGGGTATAGCAATATGTTCTTGGGAAAGGTTCTGTGCTGTGGGATGTCTTTCTGTATGCGTGAATATGTGTTCCTCTGATAGGTTGATAAATAAAGCTGCATTGGCTTATGGCAGGGCAGGATGGAGCCAGGTGGGAAAATCCAAGACAGTGAGAGAAAAAGGGAGAGTGGGGCAGAAACTGCTAGCAGCCTCCAGGAGAAGCAAGATGTAAAGTACCGGTAAGCTACAAGCCATGTGGCAAAGTATAGATTTACAGAAATGGGTTAATTTAAGATGTAAGAGCTAGCTAGTGAGAAGCCTGAGCCATTAGGCCATATAGTTTGAAAAATAATATAAGCCTCTGTGTGTTTATTTGGGACCAAGTGGCTGCCAGATGTGGGTAGGAGAGATTTGTCCTGACAGCACGGCCTGGGCAGGACAAAGGAAAGCTTCCAGCTACAGTTCTATATCTAGTAACACACCAAGAGGAAACAGGGGATTTTGCAAGGAAGTAGAAACATAATATAATATTGTGAAGAGATAAAGGAAAAACCAGAATATGAGTATTAAATGGGGATGAGAGATTAGGGTAAAGGAGGGAATATGAGGAGTGAAGAATTTTTGAAAAACCATATGGAAACCTACTGCTGTAGAAGCTTGCTAAATCATACTCATATATAAATGGAATTTAAAATAGAATCACATTATTCTTAATATTTGTTTATGTTGTCATATATAATAAGATTATATTTGGGCCCATATATCCATATATTTATTTTTTAATTCATATGTTGTTGGATCTTTAAATATTTAGTGTTGATACAGTTTCTTTTCTTTTTTGTTTGTAGTTCATATAGCGTTATGTCTTGTTACATTATACCTATAAATGCATATACATATAATATTTGTGCATATATAACCTTAGCTTCTTTAACCACTAGCTTTTCTCATGATTTGGATATTATAAGTAACACTTCCATGGAGACACTAATTTCATTTTCTTCATCTATATACTCCCCTAAATGCTGAGACATATTGTAGCTTTATCTTTTTTTTGTCCAGAACTCTTCACATTCTACTGTGAGAATGACTGTACCAACTTACATCCCCATCAACTGTGTGGAAGGGTTTACTTGTTATTTTGGTAATAATACCCCAAAGCAGTAAGGTGTCATTACTCTTCTGACTTTTCATTATGCTACCTTAACAATTTTTGATATTGAACATTGTTGCATATTCCTGGTGCCTTTTGTATGTCTCCTGTTGACAAGTGCATTTCCATGTTCCAGGATTTTATACTTTCTTCTTCCTGATAATGTTTTTGAGCCCTTCTATTTACTATTTCAGCTCCACAACTCTTGCTCTTCTCTTTTTATCATAATTTCTCTTTATTGGTATTTTATTTCTGTTACCTATAGCTTTTTTATTCATTTGTTTGTCTCTTTGTTTTCTTTTAAATAGCTTGTAATATATTTTATACCATGAACTGAAGTTATCTCAGTGTTCATGACAGAAACATAAGGGTGGCCCCTATGCTGTGACTTCCAAGGCCAAAACACTGGACTTCAATTATGGGGAAATAAAATTGTACAAGACCAAAGACAAATTACCCTGGGCTAATTTTTGTTTCTTTGAAAGCTATCCATTGCTCACTGCCAAGTCTGAACTAATCCTTCCATCTATCAAGACTTTTAAAAGGTACCCTTAGCAGATCACTTTCCTCACATCTGAAAGCTAAGAACAGAATCTGAAACATTTATAGTAGTTTCCCTGCTCTGCTATAGCCTGGCTATCTGCCTTGATTTATGACTTCCTTTATCCTATAACCAAAAAAAAAAATATCCCATAACTACCTCCACACTAGAATATGCCATTGGGAGCAACCTGAATCCTTGTTACAAGACTATGGTTACTCATATTTAACTTAAGATTAAACTGTCTCCCATTCTTATTGAGATGAGAGTTACATGTTTGGTTGACAATTAACAAATTTCCATTTATCATTGACTTACTTGGGCTTATTTATTTCTAATATTGGGCCATATTTCTCCATTGTGTGTATGTGTATGACTTATAAGTTTTGCTATAATTAAGAATTTGAAAAAAATGTAGGCATTTTCCCCAGTATCATGTGTGGGACTCTGTCAGAGTCCAGCTCTGATCTGTGGAAGTGTTCTTGAGGGGAGGAGAGAGGAATAAGGGAATGGTAGAAAGATAGAGAGAGCTGATAAGAAAGACAGAGATACAGGATAGCTTCGTGAGGGCCCTGGGTCAATACCCAGTCACCTTGAGGTTTATTCCAAAGGGTTTCTCATACAATGCCAGTGGGCAAGGCAAGAGACCTCCCCCTTTCAAGATCAAAGCACAATGCATAGCCAAGTGTAGACCCTTCAAAACACCTGGTAACCATGCCCATGGCCAAATCATTCCATTATGCAACCCTGCTAGGTAAAGCAAGCTTAGATTCTCTGAACTTGAGTAAGGTCTTACTAGGAAACCTCTGTGGGCCTCCACAATCATGTAGTAGCTTCATCCAGTTAACCTCATGAGAAATCTGAGGACATCTCAAACCTTTTATGAGGACTTTTTTTAGCATTCAGTTTTTTCATTTTTTCAGTTTCTCAGTTTCTTTTTAGGTACTTGCAACATCTTGCTCTTTATTGTGTCTCTTTAATGTACTGCAGCTATTCTAGGACTGCAATAAGCGTAGAAACCTTTGTCCTCTGAGGCCCCCAGGCATCCAAAATATGCTACTTCCATTAGTATTCAATGCCAGGTGAAACAGAAACTGGTCCCTCACATAGCCTTCTGAAAAGACACAGCATTCAATGTAAGTTCTGCCTTCTGGTTCTCTCCTGATGGAAGAATGTACTAACTACACGTATTCTACCGATACTGAGTCTGGCATGGAAGAAGGGCTGCAGCAGTGCAAGTGGAGCAACTTCCTTTACCATGACCTTCCTTCTCCTTTTGCCATTGAAGTTCTTTCATGCTTACAGCTTGCTGGGCTACTGTGACAGGGTCCTATGCTGTTGTTCCCTTTGGGGGAGGGGGCCAAGTAGGTGCAGAATCAATGACACAGACTCTGCGGGAATGTTGAAACAACAAGCTCATTTTATTCAGGAAGAGGCAAGCCTTATATACCCTCCATCACCACCCCTACAAAGTCTGATAAATATGCATCCGCTGGTATGACATGGCTGCCTCTCATTGGTCCAGGTCAGCTCCATGTCATGTCTCATCTGCTGTTGCTAAGGCCCTTAGGCAGACCTAGGTTGGCTCTCAGAAAGTATTACTGGTTTGGGCCAGCTGCCTTGCAGGCCTGTTAAGGATGAGTCTTCCCACAGGTTCCTGGGGCTTCAGTTAGTGTTGTGCTCACATGAGTGTTCTCTAACTATTTATTGGTAGATTTGGGTTTCTGTGGATGAACAGGATCTGGAAATTCCTTCCCACTTGCTATCCTTTATCTCTAATTTTACTTTTCCTTATTAAAAAAAAAGCAATTTTCATTGCATGCATTTATATCTAATTTTTATCGTTTCCTGCTGACTTTCAGTGGTACTTTTCTAAGTGCCCATAAATGCATCATCATTTTCAGGACAATTAATTCTAGTCCTTTGAGTCATTGGTCTCTTCTTCAAGCAGCACCACACTGTTTTAATTTCTAAAGCAGACTACTGAGTCATGATCATTGCTGAAGTTCATCCTCTAGCTTATAGCCTTCATATTATTATCATTGCTTTACATTAACTTAAAATGTCTGGAAAAGTTTCCTTAAAAAACACTGAAAACATACATACAAGCAACGTTACACAGACTGAGCAGATTGTCCTTAGGAACATATATGTATGTATATATACATATATGCATGTAAGAACAATTAATAAAAAAGAGGCCATGAACTTGAAACAGAACAAGTAGGGGGATGGTTTATACAAAGAAAAGGGAATAGAAAAATTACATAACTATAATTTAATCTCATAAAGTAAAAAAAGTAATAAAAAATTAAAAAGAAAGACAATAAAATAAATTAATACCACAGTGAATTCAGGTTTTTTTAAAAAAAATCTCTTAAAATTATGATTGAAATTTTACTAAACTGAGTGATTACTTTGGGCAGGTTTTATAGTATTTAAAAGATTTCCCCTTTAGGCCGGGCGGTGGTGGCGCACGCCTTTAATCTTAGCACTCGGGAGGCAGAGGCAGGCGGATCTCTGTGAGTTCGAGGCCAGCCTGGGCTACCAAGTGAACTCCAGGAAAGGCGCAAAGCTACACAGAGAAACCCTGTCTCGAAAAACCAAAAAAAAAAAAAAAAAAAAAAAAAAAAAAAAAAAAAAAAAAAAAAAAGATTTCCCCTTTCACTACTGGCCAGGGCAGGAGGTTTCAGTGTAACTTGCAGCATCATGAATATAGGATCTGGGAAGATTTAGTACCTGTTATGCTGAACATGAGCCTTTGCCATGAATTGGACATGCTTGTCTTTCAAGATAAGAAACTCTACAAGTTGGGACAATTTGTCTATTGTGTCTCCTTGTCTTCTGCATTCCCTCCTTACTATCAGTAAGTATATTTTAGAGTCTCTTCAGTATCTTGCTAAAATAAGGATTATGTGTTAATTAGTTGTCTTGTATAACCTAAATCTGTATATAGTAATATAATAATAGTCCTTTGTTGTTTCTTTTTTACTCTTTGTTGGGAGGCCCTCCACCCAGCTATCAAATAAATCACACTGAGGCTTATTCTTCATTATCAATGTCCGGTCTTAGCTTGGCTTACTTTCTTGCCAGCTTTACTTATCTTAAATTATCCCAACTACCTTTTGCTTCTGGGCTTTTCCCATTCTCTTACTTCCATAAATCTTCCTCTTACTCCATGGCTTGCTGGTTGTGTAGCTGGGTGGCTGGCCCATGATGTCCTCCTCTTCTCTGGCTCCTTCTAGATCTCTCTCCCTGGATTTCTCCCTCTATATATTCTCTCTGCCTGCCAGCCCTGCCTATCCTTCTCATGCCTTGTTATTGGATAGTTCTTTATTAGACCATCAGGTGTTTTACACAGGCACAGTAACACAGCTTCACAGAGTTAAACAAATGCAACATAAAAAAGTAACAATACCTTAAAATAATATTCTACTGCAGTCTTTGCCAAAAAAATGAAGCTAGGACATTTATAGGGTTGCTGTGGGAAAATGCTCTTGTAAACTGATTTAATAAAATGCTGATTGGCCAGTAGTCAGGCAGGAAGTATAGGCAGGGTGAGCAACTAGGAGAATTCTGGGAAGAGGAAGACTGAGTCAGGAGTCACCAGCCAGATACAGAGTAAGCAAGATGCGAAGGCAGAACTGAGAAAAGGTACCAAGCTATGTGGCTAAACATAAATAAGAATTATGGATTAATTTAAGTGTAAGAGCTAGTCAGCAATAAGTCTGAGCTAATAGCCAAGTAGTTATAATTAATATAAGCCTGTGTGATTACTTGGGACCAAGTGGCTGTGAAACGTGGAAGGGAGAGATTCATCCCAACCTCAGGGCCTGTAGGACCTGAGAAACTTTAAGCTACATAGGGTCAACTTTGTTCTTAATGGTATATATAAATTGCATGTATGGTATATGGTAAGTCAAGATGCAAAGAAATAAAATAAAAGAAGCACAAATGAATACATGCACACCCATACATATATGGCACCCTCACCACTGTTGCTAGTAGTCTAATCTGGGTTTGTCCTTGTGGATTCCTGGGAATTTCCCTAGCACCAGGTTTTTCCCTTACCCCATAATAACTCTATCAAGTTGTCTCTTTCATTGCTCTCCCACTCTGTCCCTCCCCTAGCTTGACCATGAAACTTGACCATGAAACTCTAAGAAAAAAAAAAAAGAAGAAAGGAAAACAAACCAATGTTAGTTCCTATAGGATGCTAGACTTTAAAACAGGCATAATTCATTATAGGTTGCTGATTTAATACTCATAAAAATCCAAGGAAATGAGACATAATCCCCATGAGAAAAGTAATTGAAGATTCACACCAATAGGCCTATAGTAACTGTAGTAAGTGATTTAGCCACAGATTAAATACAAGACCACGTCACTTAAGGCAGTCATTGTTCACGGAGTGCACCACAGTGTTCATTTCAATGTGCTGTTTTTTATAATTGTCATACGAAACAGTGGGCCTTATTGTTATAACGTATTTTATGTGTACAGCACCCAGAAACAACCTAGATTAATGAATATCTATTGAGAAATAGATATTGACCCTGAAACATAGTTCCCTTAGTGTAAAAAGAACTCTGATTTGGAGAGTGAATATATTGCCTTTATTCCTGTATGGTGCAGTGGTGGATTTAGAGAAGTTGTTTTATTGATTTACCAAAGATTAACTAATTATTCTCTGTCATTGTAAATATTTTTGTGTAAAGGCCTGTGAGAAGTCCTATACTAAATTAGCCAGTCCCTAGTTATCTAATAAAATGCAGGCACCTCGAGCAAGTATAGCAAGAGCTCAGAGGAGACCACTAAAGTAGTTTTAACCCCTCCTGGAGAACCTTGGAATGCAGATTAATCATTTGAACAATTGTATGAGAACTGGCTTATGTAATTTCTTCTCTAATTATATGTGTACTTTAATTTGAATGTACTTAGAGGAAGATTGGCATGTGGTGAAATTTACTGTCAGGTCTAAAGTTAAAGAGCAGCTTCCAGCTATGAGCACATATGAGATAAATAAATCATAGCTATAAATATTTTATAAAATGGATGAAGTTCTGTAATTTCTTAATCTTTGAGATTTCAATTCTTTAGCAAATTCTCCACCACATTTAGTAAGAAAACTTGCCAAAGATAAAAGAGTAGCAGTGAGCCTGAATAGTCTGACCTACAGCTGTTTAAATTTTTTCTGATGATTATATCCTGGAACTTTTATTCCAAGGGGCTGACTCATCATGAATATTGCAGGTTTTAGTTTCTGCTCAAAGGGATCAGAATGAAACACAGCTATACTTTTTTATACAACTCTGTTGTATGATAAGTAGAATATGTTTTTGAAAAAGTGCTTAGGAAAGTCTTGTAATGTTTTTATAAAATATTCCAAGACATCAAGTAAGGAGCAATACAGTATTGTAGCAAGTGATAAGAATGCTAAACATTCAAAAACATTAAGAAAAATAGACCAGAAAAATCATGTTTTGTTAATAATTAAGTGTTTGGTTTTTTTGTTTTGTTTTGTTTTGTTTTGTTTCTTCGTTGCTTTTGTTTTTCTGGGAGAATCAATCTCATTTGTATCATTTTTTTATTTAAAAGGAAATTATGCATTAGTATAAGAAGACCACTTCACCATACCTCTGTTTAATTTTATTACTCCATATAAAGAAAATAAAAGATAGACAATAATAGACAATAACCATTTTCATTATCTTCATTTTTTTTTTTTTTTTGCGGGAGAACCCCTCCAAGTAACATCATGAGTTATTTCTTGTATTTTTTTCTCATTTTAAGAATGAGAAATTTTTTTGAGAATTTCATGCATAATGTTTTAATCATATTCACCTCCTTGCCTAACTGCTCCCCATTCCTCTTAGTGACTGAATAATTCTCTTCTTTGTATATGTACCACATCTTCTTTAGCTATCTATTGATATGTATCATGGGTACCTATAGCATGGGTACATAGGTATTTATGTTATATGATATTCATATATATATACAGATAGATAGATAGATGTAGATATATACAGAGAGAGAGAAAGAGAGATGAATCATATAGTTCTATTTTTTAATCTTCTATTCTGATTTCCATCATGACTGTATTAATTTGTATTTAGTTTCCTCCAATAGTATATAAAAATATCTTTCCCACCTACCAACAATAGGCTGTTTTTTTTTTCCTTGATTGTAGTCAGGTAAACCTTCAATGTAGTTTTTATTTGTAGTCCTCTCGTGGTTAAAGATGCTGAACATTTTCCATGTATTTATTGGCCCATTGTGATTTGTCACTTGAAAAGTGACTTCAGATTTATTGATTGATTGATTGACATTTCTTTTCAAATTAGAGGAGAGAAACTATAGGCTTTCCACATACATTGCTTCTTTCGAAAACCTTGAAAGCCTAAGCACCCTGGAAAGGATAAAACAGGTTTAGAAAAATTACCGCTAAATGTTGGCCCTACATTTTAGGAAATGAAATTTGTATATTTGTGGCTAAACCCCTAAGGGAATCGGCTCTTTGGGGAAAAGATAAAGAAAACAGTAGATAGTTTTCCTGGTGAATACAGTTGGATAATATGCTGGCATACACACACGAAAATCCTTGGAAGCAAAAGCACATAAGATGAATTCAAATTATGTTTGTTTTTTTATGAGTTGAAATGAATTTCCCAGTAGTAATCCTGGAAATAGTTGGATGAATTTGGTAAATGTGTGCTAAGTGGGTTCTGGGGGACTCATCATATCCTTTGTTGCAGTGTCCCTAAACTAATGCGTTCAGAATCAGTGACTTCAGAGGATTTTGTGCTAATATCAACAATAAACAGAGGGAGATCATGGACAAATGCTACACATAGATAAGTTGATTTCTAATTTAGATGAACTAAAATTGAGAAAACAACAAGGCATATATTTAAGAATGCATAAGAAAAACTTGGAGCGAAGACAGAGGGGTCAAAAAAAAATAGGCTAAGTTCCAGTCCTAGTGATGGTGAGGTATACAGTAGCAGTTAAGAGAGCTAGGGGTCTGTAAGTGATGCCCTGAATTGAGTAAGAGAACGACTATAATAGCACTGCCTACATACAAATAATGACAAAACTATCCATCCGTCGAGTCCTGGTTTAGAGAGGCATGTCGAGGAAGATAGTAAAGCTCTTGGACTTGATAAATTGTTCATAAACCATGAAGTACCAAAAGCAAACAATTTGAGTGACAAATCTTTACAGTGTACAAAAGGACTATTCCACAACAGACAACCTAATTATTTGATAGTGAATGAATGAAGAGAAAGTTGATGTTTGAGAGACAATGAAGTAATCAGGAATGAATGTCACAAAGAAATCAAAGATGAAATACATACAGAAAGTAATTACTACCAAAAATTACACTACACATTGCTGTATCTGTCCCACTCACTTAAGAAAGTGAGTATGTCCACTGTATTTGTCAATTCCTGTTACAAGTTGGAAACTGAATAAATTCCAGTTGGATTTTGATGAAAAAATGTAAAAGTAGATAAAGCATAGCAAATATGATGTATTAACAATGAAGATAATTCTCCTGAAATTTTATTCATGAATGTAAATTGAAAATATTTGTTTTTCCCTCAAGTACTCAGGCCCAGAACCAGGGTTATGAGTTGGCCCACCCCAACATCCACCCCATCTGTGATATGCCTGAGCATGGGGCAAGGGATCAGTTCTGTGGACCCAAGGCTGCATGATCTCCATGACACAGGGTCGCAATGAGATGTCCAGAAAGAGTCCCAGTGAGGACCCAGCATCAATAGTGCAGTAGAGACCAGGAGACTTGAACCAGACCAGTGATTCTTTTAGATAAATGCTTGCATGTAAGAAGATATGGACAAAGGGGTTTACTGCGTGAATCACTGCGTCACACTGCAGCTTCCATGACAGATTTTTCCCTTCTTCCTTTTTTCTTTTTCTCTTTCTTTTCCTTTTTCCTTTCCTTCCTTCCTTCCCTTCTTTCCTTCCTTCCTTCCTTCCTTCTTTCCTTCCTTCCTTCCTTCCTTCCTTCCTTCCTTCCTTCCTTCCTTCCTTCTCTTCTCTTCTCTTCTCTTCTCTTCTCTTCTCTTCTCTTCTCTTCTCT
>CABHPR010141322.1:32388-42629 GCA_902168415.1 Peromyscus melanophrys
CTTCTCTTCTCTTCTCTTCTCTTCTCTTCTCTTCTCTTCTCTTCTCTCTCTCTCTCTCTCTCTCTCTCTCTCTCTCTCTCTCTTTCTTTTTTCCCTTCTTTTTCTCTTAAATTTTATTTTGTTTTATTTTGAGGTGGGGAGGGAGATGGGTGGGATCAGGGGACATGACATGACAGACACAAAGAATAAAAAAATTAAGACTACATATTTAGTAAACATTAAAAAGAAACCGAGTGGTGGTGGCGCACGCCTTTAATCCCAGCACTCTGGAGGCAGGGCCAGGCAGATCTCTGTGAGTTTGAGGCCAGCCTGGTCTACAGAGTGAGATCCAGGATAGGAACCAAAACTACTCAGAGAGACCCTGTCTCAAAAAAAAAGAAGTTAAAAAAGAAAATATTTGTTTCTTTCCTTGGCTGAAGGGCAAAGGAATGGACATGTGTTACCAGGGCCTTTGTGGCATCTGTGTCTCAGTGAGAGTCAAGGGCTTCATGTAAGTGGCTTTACCAATCAGAGGAAGTCACAGTATAGAGGACTCTGGCTCCAAGTTCTTGTTTATAAAAATTCATTAAAATTAAAGGATAACATGGCTTTTCTTTAGTTCAAATGTTCTTCACCAAAACTTAAAGTAGGAATTCAATCTTTATTGCGAGGTACCAGAAGGTAGGAGCAAGTGAAATTGTTAAGAGGTAGTTGGGTCATGAGGACTTGGTCCTCCTCAGGAATAGACTTCTTCGTTCATAATTTCATAAACTGACAGGTTAATATTTTCCCTCAGAGATGGCGTTGTTTTGAAAGCAAGCCCTCTCTGGTGTGTCTACTGTTGCTCTGTTTTACCAGGAAGTGACACAGCAGGAAGGTCCTCAGAGACAGGTGACAAACAGGTGACAGTGGAGCTTTCTCAGACTTCCAGACCTAAATTATGCCAGGCTTTGCCTGCTTTCCTTATAAACGGCCCAGTCTGATATAGTCAGTGAAACTTCACCATCAGAAAACAGATTCACATGAGCCCTGTTCAGGGAAAACAGAGGTATTCTACAGAGTATGTGTTTTTAAAAAAACAAGTTTTAGATCTTTGTCTTCCAAGAATCTCTGTTTGGTTTCCCTCACTCTACACAAATTTTGGCTGATACTGTGACACTTGGGACATTTTAATTATTTACAGAAGGATCTAATCTGAGGTTCTGACACAGCTTGTTAGTTTTATGTGGTCATGTACTTTCTCTGGGACTTCAAATCATATTTTGATTATATTTATCATCAGTTATTCACCATCAAGGTTTGATTGGGCTGGTGCTTGCTTTTAAAATATATATATATGTGTGTGTGTGTGTGTGTGTGTGTGTGTGTGTGTGTGTGTGTGTGCATGTGGGTGTGTGCACATGGGTGTGTGTGCATCTCCCCTCTTCTTTCCCTGTGTAGCATGTACTTTATTCTCTTTTTTCTAATACTTTCACAATGTAACTATAAATATTCACAATTTATTTGTTTATGCTTCCTTTGGTAGTGGCTAATATTCCACTATTTCATTACACATCATATTGTTGTCATGAAAAGACTGGGATACTGAAGTCTTGTTTTCATCCAGATTGTTCAGTTTTGTAGTTTAGAAGGATTATTTAAACCCAGCATACCTTGTTTTCCTCATCCCTCCAACATTGTTTGCCAAAGAAGCTGAAACAAAAGGGTGGTAATGTCTTCTGGAAATCATATCCACTTTATTCATCTTCAAGATTGCTATTGCCAAGCACATCTTCCCTTGGAGGTTGCTATGACCACTGGCTTAGTTTTGTAAGCCCTGAAGAGGCTGATATCAAAGACAGGCAAAGACATATTTTTTGATAGATTCTAGCTATGCAGTAATTCTTTAAAATAAAACTTAACACTTATTATGTATCTGACATTTTTAAAGGAATTGTGAATACAGAGGCCAGTTTTACGTATAATGATACCTTATCATTGTCATTTTTTATCATAAGATTATAGGACACGGGTACAGTAACATCTACAGAGTCCCAGCTGTTACCCAGGAGGCTGAAATACAAAGACTATTTGAGCTCAGAAGATCCAGACCAGTCTGGAAAACATAGGAAGACCCTGTCTCAAAGAAACAATTATAGAAAAAGGATACAGCAAATATGCAGATAAAAGTATACTTATATTTTATTCAAGAGGAGTGCTGGAGTGTTTTAATTCTCAAAATTGTACATACATAAGTTCTAAAAATATTTCGCCCATTGTTAGGTTTGTATGCATGAGTGGTAGAACTCATGGAAATGAGAAAGGTAACAAATGTTTTAGAGTGGCGGTAGGAAGTCCAGCATAGAAAGTGTCTTCGTGACTAAAATAACAACAACAAACAAACAAACAATAACAACAAAAACGGGTTGCCCCTGAAAGCAGTTACTTTTCTCTGTGGTCTTTATCGCTCAGCCAAGGCGAACACTCATGTTGTCATGCTACTCCCCTGCCTCAGCATCTCATGCTGGAGATAGTACATATCTACTCCAGGTTTTTAAATTCCTGACATAGAAGACTCAATCTGGATCCTGCTTTGTTCCTAATTATGTGATTCACTGGTGCAAATATGTGGGCAGGAGGTTGCAAGCTAAGATGTGTCTCTTGCCTGCGAAATCTGGGGCAGATGACGGTTTTCCTGTGCTTTGTTTCATCCATCTGGAACAAGAGATGACAGCACTGCTGATCTCCCAATGTGTGGTAAGATGGAAGTTAAACAATGCATGCCATGTTTGGCCCAGTACAGATACTTATATAGTCATTGATACATAATATTAGTTTTGACAAAAAATAATTGATCCCATAATCACCTAACATATACCTTGGTACCCCTGAGAATTGATGTTACCATTCGGATCATAAATGTCCTTCAGAGGCTCCTGTTCTGAAAGCCTAGTCCCTGCCTGCTGTGTGCTGGGTGGTGGTGTTTCTTTAGGAGATAGGTACAGCTGGAGGAAGTAGGTCATTGAGGATATATCCCTGAAGGGTATATGCCACTTCAGCCTTGCCTCCCCCCACACCACCTCTCTCCTCCCTCTCCGTATTCTTACTGGAAGGCCAGGCAAGCAGTAGTTCCCTCCCTTGGACCAATAGGACTGGCCAATTGATCACGGAATGAAACCCCTGAATATGAGAGTCAAAATAAACTTCTCCCCGACCCCAGATATTTGTTACAATTTTGGAAAGCTGGCAAACAAAATGAACCAAAGATTTTGGGTAATATGAAAGGAGATTGGAGCATAATTGCATAATGTTTAGATTGGAAGATGTATAACAGAAAGAATATTTTAGGCTGTGGAAAATGTATTTAACTTCTTTGGAGGGTATTTTCTTTGCTGATCAATAACATGGAGGATTCACCTCAGCTCATTTTAAGATCAGGATGATCTGAGAAGGAACGAAAAAATAATGAGGTTTTAAAATTTACCAAGGGAAAACTTGGGCTAAGGATTAAATGGAAAGGTTTTTAGAGTTCATGTGGATTAGAAGAACAGCAAAGAGTAGTTATTGAGTCATATAAATTGAGAAAGCCAATGACCCACTATTAAAAAAAGGAAAGGGTATTTGGAATGGCTTCAGGGTCATGGGGACCATGAAAGCTAGAACAATTGGCTCCAAGCATCCACTTCCTGGATTGTGAAGTGAAAGTGTTTTTATGATGTGAAGTCATTTTCCTGATAAGCAAACATGCTCCTTCAGTAACAGAACCTTACCACTGACACAGCCATACTCTTATATTAGCTCTACCAGTGTTTGTCAGCTATGGTTGATTTAAGATAATGGGGGCATGTTATTCCCTATTTATTGTAAATTTGGTATGTGAAGGAACTTCTTTTGTTTAAAATATAATTCTCAAACAACATTCTTACTTAAGTGGAGAGCAGTAGCCATATATATCATTTTGGTTCTGAAGCTGTATCTCAGAAGTTGCTATTAAATGTGAGGGTTGGCCCTCCCCAACTTTTCTATTTTTCTTTTATTGAAATAGATTTTTTTCATACAATATATTCTGATAATAGTTTCCCCCTCCTCTAACTCCAGCTCCTCTGAATTCCTTCCCACCCACTCTCCTACCCAGATCCACAGTCTCTCCTTAGGAAATCAATAGGCATCTAAAGAATAATAATAAAATAATATAAGACAAAACCAACAAGTCAGAATAGGACAAAACAAACAACAGAAGAAAAGGAGCCAAAGAAAAAGAACCAGAAACACATATAGACTCAGTGATAGATGCATTTGTACACAAGGGAATCCCATCAAAACAAAAGCAGAAACCATGGTATACACACAAAGGACCTGAAGGAAGGAAGGAAGGAAGGAAGGAAGGAAGGAAGGAAGGAAGGAAGGTGTTGCTGGAGAGCTTCTCTCCAGGTCCCACAAGTCCCACAGTCCCACAACCCACATATAAAATAATCACTCAGACGCTTATATTACTTATAAACTGTATGGCCGTGGCAGGCTTCTTGCTAACTGTTCTTATATCTTAAACTAACCCATTTCTATAAATCTATACCTTGCCACATGGCTCGTGGCTCACTGGCATCTTTACATGCTGCTTGTCTTGGCGGTGGCTGGCAGTTTCTCCCCTCCACCTTCCTGTCCCTCAATCTTTCTCTCTGTTAGTCCCGCCTATACTTCCTGTCTGGCTACCGGCCAATCAGTGCTTTATTTATTAACATATTTGTCATACAGAACATCCCACAGCAGGAAGGAAGGAAGGAAGGAAGGAAGGAAGGAAGGAAGGAAGGAAGGAAAGGAAGTAAACTGAAATGGAGTGAACTGAAAAGAAAGAGACAAAGACATGACAAATGCTAGGAGACAAACACCTCCGAAGAAGACGTAGAGTTCATTTGTGTTGGCCATCTACCGCTGTGCATGGGACCTGATCTTAAGAGTGGTTTGTATCCCCAGTGACACTTCCCTGGACAAAGCTAATTTTTCTTTTGCAAGTGGTTATCAATTAGAGATAGTTTCTGGGTTAGGGGTAGGGGCTTGTGTCCATTTCTCTCAGTGCTGGGACCCTATCTGGTGCAGACCTGTGAAGGCTCTGTATGCTGCCCCAGTCTCTATGAGTTCCTATGTACATCAGTCATGATGTTTTTTGAAGGTCTTGATTCCTTTTTGTCCTCCATCCCCTCTGGCTCTTATACTCTTTCCAACTCCTCTTCTGCAGAGTTCCCTGATCCCTAAGGGGAGGGATTTGATGAAGACATCATGTTTAGGATTGGCGGTTTCAAAGTCTTTGACTATCTGCACATTGTCTGAGTGTTGATCTCTGTATTGATTCTCATGTGCTGCAGGAGGAAACCTCTCTGATGATGGCTAAGCAAGGCACTGATCTATGAGTATAGCTGAATGTCATTAGAAGTCATTTTATGGCTACATTCCTTCAGCAGATCAGTAGTAATTGTTTTTTTTCCCTAGACCCTTGGGATATCTAGTCTCAGGCTCTTGACCACTCAAGAAGTGTGGGCCTTAAATCCAATCAGATATTGGTTGGTTACTCCCACAAGCTTTGTGCCACTGTTACAGTAGCACACCTGTTGCAGGCAGGTCATCAGTGTAGATCTAAGAGTTTGTAGCCGGATTGGTGTTTACCTTTGTTTTTTGGTAATGTGCAAAGTGTCTTTCAGTATCATGAATACTAGACAGTTGGGGTGAAGTACTCTAGGTAAGCACTAGCTTGACTCCTCAATGAATTGTAGGTGTTGTCTTCAGCAGTGGGGCTTTACCATAGGTTTGTGGAGAGCCACCAATAGTCTTGGCAATCTGAGTTGTTTGAGATTCCTATGGGACTGATTTGGTTATCAACTAAATTAGACATAAACCATTCCTGGTTTTGTGATTTAGTGATGAGACATGTCCACTTAAGGCTCTGTCGTCTCCCTCATCATTTGATCTCATTTGATCACCCATATATATGAAGCTTCTACTCTATTAGGCTTCCATTTGATTGATGGGGGAATGTCTTTTTATATGCTGTGAAATATGTTGCTCTGATTGGTTGATAAATATAGCTGTTTGGCCAATGGTGAGGCAGAATAGGGTTAGGAGGGACATTTGAACTAAAGAGGAGGAAGGAGAAAGGCAGAACAGAGAGGACACTGCCAGCCGCCGCCATGAGAAGCAAGAAGTAAAGATACAGGTAAGCCACGAGCCACGTGGCAAAGTATAGATTTATATAAATGGGTTAATTTAAGATGTAAGATCTAGCTAGCGAGAAGCCTAAGCCAATAGGCCATACAGTTCTTAATAAGCTTCTGTGTGATCATTTGAGTCTGAGCAGCTGCGGGACTGTGAGGATGCAGGAGCCTGGTGGGCACAGGAAAACTTTCAGTTACATTTGATCTCTCAAATGTCACTTCACTTTAACTGTCCTTCCCCATATCCCCCCCCCTCACCCCACTTTTCCTTCCTCCTCCTCATATGATTCTCCCTCTCCAGTCCCCACTCTTGTTCATCCATAACTACCTAATCTATTTCCCTTTCCTATGGCTACCAATAAGTCACTTAAGTAAGACTCTTTTTGAGAACACATACCCGTGTTCTTGGATATGTCTTGTTCTTTCCCTTAGTGACTTTCTTTTTTTAGTAAACTGCATGCAGCTCTGCTTAACAAACAATAAAATAAAATCTTCTCATCTACTCTTTTAAAGATTTATTTTATTTTATGAGTGTGAGTGTACCTATGTATGTATGTGCATGATGCATGTATCTGTTGCCCACAGAGACTATAAGATGGTAATAGATATCCTGGGACTGGAGTTACAGATGGTTGCATACTTGCCTGTAGGTTCTGGGATCCCAACCTGGATTCTCTGGAAAAGAAGTGAGTCAACTCTCCAGTCAATGCTCATATTACGTTTAGGTAGAAGTGTTGACCTCTGCTCTTGCTACAGGATTATTTTTTATTGTAAGGTGTTATGTGACTGCTCTTTGCTGTAATTTCATTCAGTGTACTTAGAAAAAGAGGTACTTCTGTCTATAATAAGTCTTCACAACAGTAGAAAGTAGGAGCTGAAGGAGTGATGTACCTTATGCCACAGGACACTGGAAGTCTGATACTTCAGTAGTTAGAAAGAACATCACCAATACTTGAGTAGTTGCAAATTTTCATCTATGAAAAAGTCTCACTTTCAATTCATTAAGCCATTTAAAGTAGTTTCAAACACTGTGGCAGTAACTTTGAGTGAGAGTTTTGCAGTAGCCCTGGATCTGAAGAGTTTGCAGATTGCAGGACAGCACCTTCCTCAAAAGCTCCATGCATAGAGCTTTAGCCTCCATAATAACTTCTCAAGTTGTTGAAATCTGACTATTGAAAACCTTCCAGATACTGTCAAGATAGATGGTCTTTTTAAATGAGAAAGGTCACTTGAAAAAATGTATTTCATATAACTTTGCATTCTTTGAAAAAAAAATCAGAATTACCCTTCTATTGCCCACTTATGTTGTATGGTGTCCTATTTTTGTCTAATATGCATGGAACCACAAACTGGTTTTTGTCTTTGTGAAAATAAATGAAAAGTTATGAACTGCGATCATGAAAGAGCCTGTGAGCTGGGAGGAGATTGGAAAAGGGGACAAAGCAAGAGTCCAGCTGCTGTGTGAAATGAGAGCTTCTCCAGTCACCTCCGCCCTTTGACAATACACATCTGGACCTGACTGACCTAAACTGGACTATTCCATCATGGCTATGGCTCACGATGCATCTCAAGAGGTTATCTGGCTCTTGTTTTATGGACATTTTTGTTGTGTTTATAATTCTTTCTTTTTAATTATTTAACTTTTAGTCACGTAGCCCCTGTTCCTTCATGAACTGTTAAGTTCCCACTTCTCCTGACTTCATTGGGGAAACAGATTCAGTTCTTTGATCTCACACTGAAACTGCAATTCCTAACAGTCAAATAAAATTTTCCTGCCTTGATAAGTTTGTAGTTCATTTTGGTATATATTCTAAAGTGAGGTTGTGTAGACATGGAAGAAAATAAAAAGAAAAGTAGGATCTTCTCTTAAGTTCTGTGTCACCTGGGTTCAACAAAATCACAAAACCATGTGACAACTCCTGATTTCAAGGAACAATACAAATAGGTGAGAAGCCTAGGGAAGAGCACTAACTTTCAACTGATGTCTGTGGAAATCACCTTCCAATAATCCCATTACTGTTATTCACGCCAAAGTGTTGTCCTCTTCGCACTATATCAACCTTGTTTCAAGTTAACAAAGTGATAGAACAGGAGCACATTACAGTACATCAGCTGTGAGATTAAGCTATAATAAGGTAAGTGATTTGTGGCTTCACTGCCCATAACACACATACACCATTCCCCCACTCACTAATTCCTATTTGGAAGACAGCCTATCAAGATGGTCAGAGGAACAAACAACCAGCCCACACCTGATAAGGAATGGAGAACTTAACTACACAAATGAACTTGGTAAAAACCCTGCAGACCAGGTAAACCTTCAAAAGGCCTCATTTCAAGACACTCTTTAGACTAACACATCTAATTATTTTCTGACTCACATCATCCAGCCCTCAAAGGTGTGATAATAAAGGTACATTGTTTTAAGCTTGGAGTTTGATGGCAATATTACACATGAACATGTAATGAATGCATTTCTCCCCAGACTAATATTTCTGTCACATATAAGAGGAAATAGAAGTCATGAAAGCTTAACTTCAAATGTCCAGGCAGCAGTGTAGCTAGAGTTTTCCTGCCTGGCCCATGGTCAGGATAAATCTCTCTCACTTGCCAGTCCCACAGCTGCTCAGACCCAACCAAGTAAACACAAATTTGTTTAATCAAATTACATGTTTCTTCCAGGTGACTTATGTCCAGTGTGCCTACATTCACCTTCTTTAAAAAATAAAATAAAAATTGTATATTGCTTACAAACTGTATGGCCATGGCAGGCTTCTTGCTAACTGTCCTTATATCTTAAATTAATCCATTTCTATAAATCTATACCTTGCCACGTGGCTTGTGGCTTATCGGCATCTTTACATGCTGCTTGTCCTGGCGACGGCTGGCTGTGTCTCCTTCCACTTTCCTGTTCTTTTCTCCTCTCTGTTAGTCCCACCTATACTTCCTGCCTAGCCACTGGCCAATCAGTGTTTTATTTATTGAACAATCAGAGTAATTTGACATACAGACCATCCCACAGCACAGCAGAGAGAAAAATTGGGGACAAAGATGTGCTTAAAACACACTCCACAGGATTTTTTTTTTCTCCAGGAAGAGGTCTAGTGTTAATTTGTTGTATATTTTTCAGGTGATTTTTTTATTTTGGGTTTATTCATTTGTTTCTTCAGTGTTGGTGGACTGAAACAAGAGTTTCCCACATACTAGGCAAGTGCTCTACTACTGAGCTTTTCAGTTTCTGATAATTCTGAATATCTCTTATGTATTTAAATACAAAGAATTTCTCCTTAATACATATAAGGATACGCTGTAACTAACTTACATGGGAACTTAGAGTTTATTCTGTGTCCTGTGTTTTTGTGCATGTATGTATTTGTATACACATTCGTGTAGGGGTTTATGTGCATGTGTGTGGAGACCAGAGATTGATGTTTGGTACCTTCCTTGACTGATCTCTCTCTCTCTCTCTCTCTCTCTCTCTCTCTCTCTCTCTCTCTCTTTCTCTCTCTCTCTCTTGTTTTGTTTTTGAGTCAGGATCTCTCACTGACTGAATCAGGAACTTATAAATTGGCTCCACTGGCTGGGTGCAAACCTGAGGGATCCTCCTGTCTCTCACTGCCTAGCTCTAGCATTGGATTATAGGTTTCTACTCACCATGCCTGGCTTTCCTTCCTTTTGTTTTCTTACTCCCCCATGCCTCCAGACAAGGTCCCCCTATGTAGTTCTGACTGTCTGCAATTCACTATGTATAGAAGGTTGACCTCAAACTCCCAGAGATCCACATAACTCTGCCTCCTGAGTGCCGAGATGAAAAGTGAGTACTGCTACACCTGGCAGCTGCTACTGCACATTTTCTTCTTCATCTCCTCCTCCTCCTCCTCCTCCTTCCAGTGCTGGAGATGAGACTTGGGTCTTCTTGCTTACTAGGGAGCACTTTACCAGCTGAGCTATCCCCTCAGCCCTTGTTGTATTTTTCAAATCCATCTGCAAAGTAGATTCATTTTCAGTCCTATTATACACTCTCTATTAGTAAATGTACTGTCTGAACTTGCTTTGTTTTCATTCTGATTTGGAATTACA
>CABHPR010141323.1:17125-29653 GCA_902168415.1 Peromyscus melanophrys
ACACACACACACACACACACACACACACACACACACACACACACACACACATGCATTGTAGATAACAGCTGTGAAAGAGAACTATGTTAGTCTCCCGAAAACTTAATTATCCAGGTAAGTACTATTGAAAAATCAATTTTTTATTTTTTATTTTTTTTATTTTTATTATTATTATTATTATTTACCATTAACTACCGTTCTCACTGCTCGTGGAGTAACGGACTTAGCTGCTTGCCTCAGAGACAATCCCTACCTATTTTACTGTGTTCAACATCACTGAGCACTGAAATGCTCCTAGCTAAACAATGGACTGATGTGTTGACATTGCTTCTGACTGATGTGCTTTTCCTCAGTATTCCAGCGAGAACTAACCATATAGCTAATGACTCAGTTTATAGTCATAACTTTTTTTTGGCTAGATCTTCAAATTATACAATGATTTCCAGCCTCCTGTGAGTCCACAGGCTGAAAGCCATCAGTTAAAATGGACAAATGACAAACTGATTTTGTGGCCTTTCTGCTGCTGGAGGAGGGTGGGGGTGCAGTGGTCCCTGGAGACCAAAGAATGCTAAATTCTGACTTTGGAACAAGAAGGAAAATGCCACTAGTTGCCTCCCTGTCCCTTACTCACAGCTTCATATTCCAGATGAGAACCTCACCAGATTTTTTTGATACAGAACTTAAAGACCCGTTATTTTGACTCATAGTCTAGCTATTACTGTGCATAATATACACATTTCCCTGACTTGTTTGACACAATATCCATGCCTTTCATGGTTCATTAGGAAAATATAAAGACAATTATGGTTTATGGTTTTGAAAAGCATTATCTTATTATGGCAATTGTCTCAAATATGTGTTGTGGAAGGTGTCCAAGTGGCTGGTCCCTGAAGGGAAGGCCTCCTAGCTGTGTGAGTGGACAAGATGAAAGGTCAGTGTCGTCTTCTCAGACTTACTGAGTGAGCATCTGGACTGTGGGGTGTCTGAAAGACAGACCCTTGGGCGAATCTGTTCAGTGTTTTTCAAACTTAGCTATCTCAGAACCCTTTCCTAAGCCCTCTGCTAGTACTCAGTGGGGCTAGTTTGATGGAAGACATTTTGTGAAAACCACCTTAGAGAACGGGTAAACAAACAAACAAAAAAACCCAGCTACAATACGGAGTCTGACTGTGGATTTACATCAGCAACCCAGAGCATGAATTTAATGGACAGCCAAAATCAAGGTTCTGCAGTGGGTCCAAATATAGTGGCAACATGGGAAGTGCAAAGGAAGGAGGAACAGGCTGCTGAGAGCATGTACAGTACCAGGTGACTGAAATTTCCACTTGTTTCCGACTTCATCAGCAGACCCTGTCCAGATTTTACAGCTTTGTCCCTAACATTCATACCAGCATAAGCCTTCTGAGTCACTCTGCGCAGCAAAATTCCTAAATATATGCCGAAGGAAGTCTCAGTGGAGTAATTACATGCTAGTTATTTGCTTTGCCTCTGAAACTCCCAGTGTGGATTTTCGGAGTGGAACCCAGATCCCAGCTTCTGGAAAACCTGCCTCAGATGCCAAATTTTGATCATAATGTTAGTGCTAGAAATACTTAACAGTTCAAGTGTTTAACAAATGAGAAACCCAGCCATGGAAATGATCAAAGGAGTCACAGGACAAGGGCGAGAAACAGGTTCTGTAGAGTGGGGGACACCGAGGTCCAATCCTCCTTGAGTCTGCTCGTCGTATACTCCCTTACTTCTTTGCCAATATTCGTCAACTTTTGGTAATGGACAATCACATCATAGATAACAAAATATCAAACTGGATAGATGTTATTTAACTCCCTACAAAGTGTGTGTCTAGCTATATGAATATATAATTACTTGGAATAATTATCTAAATAGTTTGTTCTGGAGAAGTCAAGGCAAGGCATTTGAGCCCTGAAAACTTTAAATTTTGATTACCCCTCCTTTCCTTAGTTTGGGAAACTGAACTTTTATTACATTTTCTCAGACACCTCCACAGTTTTAGTCATTATTGATATTCTGTTGTGGAAGATTAGGAGTTAATTTTTTTATTGTCTTCTAAACACACACACACACACACACACACACACACACACACTTTTTTACTTATCACAAAGCCCCACTCTATTGAAGTTGGTAGAACCGTTGGGTGTGGAGCTTCTCATGACTGTGCACTGTTCCTGGCTGTGGTTAGGGTTGCTCTCAGTATCTTTGATATTATATAACTGTTTGCTTTCTCTGTAATTAGCTGTCCCGTTCTAAAATTTCCTTATATTTGTTGCTATAACTAAACTCAGTAGCTCACATTTAAAATGTCACCCTTTCCAGCCAAATGTGACATCTCGCCGCTTCAGTGGGACTGGCCACTGAGCCCTCAGGTTCAGCTTGTCTCTGTCCTCCAGTGCTGGGGTCGCAGACATGTGGTACCATGCCTGGCTTTTTATGTGCATATTGAGGACTTGATCTCAGATCCTCTAGCTTGAAGAGTAAGCATTTTACCAAGTCATCTCCACAGGTTCCATTATTTCATTTAAATTTGTTTTGAGATTTTATTTATTTTATGTGTTTGGGTGTTTTATCTGCATGTATATACACATGTTACATGTGTACATTGCTTGAGGAGACCAGAAGAAGGTATAAGATGCCCTGGGACCAGAATTAGATGGTTGTAAGCTGCCATGAGGATACTGGGAGTTGAACCAAGGTCCTTGAGAGGAGGAATCAGTGCTCTTAACTGCTGAGCCATCTTTCCAGACCTCTATTTCTTCTCTCTCTCTCTCTCTCTCTCTCTCTCTCTCTCTCTCTCTCTCTCTCTCTCTCTCTCTCTCTCTCTCTCCTTCCTTTTTTTTTTGACAAAGCACATTCTCCAACAGCTTGATGGGTGTTTTCAAAAAGTACAAATGGTAAGTCTTTGCAATTTGAAAATACCTTTCTTCTTTACCAGGCCTGAGTGGTGTTTTCTGTTCTTTTTAACCTTAGAGTGTCTTATTGTCTTCTGAATTCTTGTCTCCTCTCCCTGCTTCCCTCACTCCCTTCCTCTCTTCTCCCCTCCCCTTTTCTTCTCTCCTCCTCCTCTTTCCTGAATGCTTATCATTTGGGGTCTTGGTGAGAACACTGATTTCAGATCTTTCCTGTGTTCATTCACTCCCTGCTTCGTCTATCTCCAAGTTCATTGGTCTGTTTTGGTCTCTGTCTTTCACAGAGAACTCTCTCCTGAGCCTCTGGTTTTCAACAGTCTTATCCATTTAGTGGGAGCTAAACAAACCCAATGGAAGCACTGTATGCCTGTGGGCTTGTCTCCCCTGGGCCCCTGTTGGCGCCTGTGTGGGATTCCTGTTTTAGCGGCAGAGGTTCAATTCTCATTCTAAACATCCTTACATTGGTGAGTTTCTCCTTAGATGCTAAACCCAGGGACCAATGTTTTACAGTCCCAGAAGAGGAGAAGGAGGGTGTCTGATGCTCTTTCCACCACACAGACTACCATTTAACACCTGTTACAGCAGGGCTCCTTGTCCCCCATCAGGTGCACCTAGCATCTCTGAGGACAGACCTTCTCCCAGCTTTAGTAAGGAAGGGCTGGAGAGGAGCAGTTGTCTGCCTGCATGCAGTGGAAATGAGTGTCTCAGAGGCTTGTGTCCTCTTTGACCTTGTCCATCCCAGATTCACAGGTAGCTGGTACATCTGACTGTCTAGCTTTCCAAGAATCTTCATGAAATAGCTTGCTAGTTTTTGGCAACCTTTCCCCTCTGTGGTGGTTTGAATAAGAATGGTCCCCATAGGTTCACATATTTGAATGCTTAGTCACCAGGGAGTGGAACTCTTTAAAAGGATTAGAAGGATTAGTGGGCGTGGCCTTGGTGGAGGAGTTTTGCCACTAGGGGTAGACTTTGATGTCTTAAAAGCCCATGCCAGGCCCTGTGTCTCTCTCTGCCTGCCACCTGCAGATCAGGATTTAGCTCTCAGCTACTGCTCTAGTGCCATGAGTACTGTCATGCTCCGCACCATGATGATAACAGACTGTAAACCTCTGGAACTGTAAGCCAGCCCCCAGTTAAATGCTTTCTTGTATAAGAGATGCCATGGTCATGGTGTCTCTTCTCATTACCAGGACAGTGACTAAAACTCCCTCCTTCCTTCCACTCCTACCACTGGCCTAGGAGGAACTTTGGATAAAGCATATGCTCATTGTATTTGTCAGCTGGAGGGATTCTCTGTGAGCTTCTGTGGGTTCCAGAAATGTTAGAATCTTGCAAAGAATGTACTTCATGAGTGTGCACAGTACAGCAGGAATGAGGCACTTTAATGCATGCAGGGGCACTATCAGTTTCACCTGAAGCATGCGTGTGTTCAGCTGGGGTTCAGAATTGGAAGAAACCCCTCTTCAGTAGCAAGTTCACTAAAGAGGAAGAATCTTTAAAAATGACTGTTAATATCATCTACTTATTCTAGGTTATGAAAAATGTTCAGGGGAGCCCGGTAATTTTTTGTTTTAAATTCATTTTAGGATTTTCTACATTTAATAGAGAAATGGTTTCTGAATTAGAAGTTAACAAAAGTGAAATTTGAATGGCAAGGAGCAGAAGGTGTTTTTCACTTCAGGTGTAATAAACTGCCATGGCCTCTAGGGTATAAGGCAACTCTTTAGCCAATGTGAGACATAACACTTAAAATGATTAATGATCTCATAATCTGGAAAACCTCAGACCGTCAAAGTTAGTGTTTTCTTTTAAAGCTTTATTGTAGTCGTTCATCAGAATCTATTTTGCAGAATGCTAGCATTGTTCTTATAGGAAATCCAAAAACGTGAGGCTGCTGTCTGTCAAGTGTCCGCCACATCAGATAATCAGCACGGCATCGGGTTGCAGAATGATGATACGCTAGCTGCGCTGAGCAGTGAGGAGTCTGAAGTGATGCACCCTGCTGATCAATGGTTGCTTCCTGTGCTTCTGAGTTGCACTGTGCTTATGAATTTCAAGGCTCTGAGGAATCCAAGGCCCTGTTCCCCCTCCTGCCACATCCATTTCTGGAGGCCCTGAGATAATACTGAGATTTACTGAGCACTCATTGTGGTCCAGATTCTGCATTAACTGCCTTAAACACGTTGTCTCGGTCAGCTGCTCCAGCAATCCTAGTTTCTTTATCTGGTAGTTAACTTCAGGTTGCTACCAGGTGGGAAAGAAGTGATTTCTTTTCCCATGCTAGCTCTATCTACCCCCTTTAAATGTGTGTGTGTGTGTGTGTGTGTGTGTGTGTGTGTGTGTGTACTCATGTGTGTATGTGTGCCCATATGTGTGTGTGTGCATATGTGTGTACCTGTCTACTTTACCCAGTATCATTTACTTTTCTCTGAACATGGAGGTACATGGCATCCATCTCTTCCCACTCTCACATTTGTTGGTTTTGTTATTTCTGAATTTTATATGGATTGTGTTAATATAAACTTTAGAAAGATCAGCACACAATCTCATTTCTTTACAGCTCACTGACTCTGTGTTCTTTAAACTCTGGTTTTAAGTTCCTGGTGGAGACTCTGAGATAAGCTTATTAATGCTATCTTACAAAAAACTATTAAGTAAATATTTTTAAAATGTTTATTTTTTAAAAGCTTTTGATTTTTAGAAAAATCCAGGAGATGTTAGACAGCTGTTGTATATCTCACATGCCATTTCTCCTCCTATAGCATCTAACATATTACTAACATGGTACACTTACTATAATTACTGGACAAATATTGATATATTGTTCTTAAAACCTATATTTTGACTTTCTTTGGTTTGATTATGACTTCCTTTTTTGTCCAATATCAGCCCAGAGTATCACATGACCCTTAGTTTTCCTGTCTCATTAAGAGCCTGTTGACTGTGACAGTTTCTTGAACTTCTCATGTATCTGATGACCTTGATGGTTTTGAAGAGAGAGCTCAGGTATCTCATGAAACATTTCCCAGTTGGGATTTGTTTGGCGGTTTCTATGTGTGTGGCCATTTTTATGACGTCACGTCACAATGCATCGTCTCCTACCTGGCATTGGCTTTGAACTCTGGCTGTGGTAGTGACTGCCAAACCCTCCTTTCTCCCCTTTGCATCCTCTGCTCTTTGGAAGGAAGTCTCCGTGAGGAAACGGGGACTTTCATTTGCTTTCCTCGACAGTAGAGTAGCTACACCAGTTGTTTAGAATATTTTTGTATAGAAGATTTGTCTCTCTTCCTTTGCTTACCTACAGATTCAATATTTATTTCAGTATGGACTCATGGATATATATCTTACATCTTTGGATATCAACCAATAGTACTTACCTTTGGCCACTGAGAATTTGTTTAGTTGGCTTATGTTTTCTTTTGATACATCCAAACTGCTATACATATTTTTTCCTTTATTTTGAGGCACCTTTTCCTTTAACTGTGTTTTCCACAATTTTAAAAGTCTAACATCAATTAAAATTTTATTTATTATTATTGTGTGTGTATATGTTCCTACAAATTTTCTCCCTTAGTCTCACAGTGCCATAAATTGCATCGATTGACTTTCAAATGCTGATCCTTCTTCTATACCTAGAATGTGTCCCACATGATAGGGTATATAATGTCTTCTACACTGTTGGGTTGCCAGAGCATGATAGGCTACTGTGGCTCTTTATATCTGTGTTCATGAGCAGTAGTCACATGCAGATTTCTTTCTTTCGATGTTTCTGGTTTGGGTGTAGGGCAATGCTGACCTCTGAGGATGATTTAGGAAATGGCCTCTGCTTCTGCTTTTGGGAAGAGATAGAAAATGTTGGTGTAATTTCTTCTTTGAATGTTTGATTGATAGGAAATATATTCCATTCAAAATACCTCCCCCAATAAGTATTTGAGAATATATCTAACCAAATAAGTGAAAAACTTTACCTTAGCCACTGTTTTATTGCTGTGAAGAGACACCACGACCAAGGTAACCCCTATAAGAGAAAGCATTTAATTGGAGGATTGCTTACAGTTTTGGAGGTTTAGTTTGTTATCATCATGGTGGGGAGTATGTGGTACACAGGCAGACACGGTGCTGGAGAGGTAGCTGAGAGTTACATCCTGATCCACAGCCAGTGGGGGTGGGGCAGACCCTGGGCCTAGTATAGGCTTTCCAAACCTCAAAGCCCACCTCCAGTGACACACTTCTTCCAATAAGGACACACCTACTCCAAGGTCACACTTCCTAATCCTTCCTAAATGTGCATCAACTGGGGACTAAGCATACAAATATATGAGGCTATGGGGGGGGGGGGCAGTGTTCTCATTCAGTCTACCACAGACTCTATAATGAAGATTTCAAGATACTGAAAAAGGACACCACAGAAGAAACCAGACAATGGCAAAATATTTCATGCTTCTGGATGGGCAGAATCAATATTGAGAAAATGTCTATACTACTACCAAAACTAATATACAGAATCAATGAAACACCTACCAAAACTCCCATGTCATGTCTCATACATTTAGAAAAAAATAATACAAGAATTATGTGGACCCACAAAAGGCCATTAATAGCCAAAGCAATCAATTTTAAGGAACAAAACCCCTGCTGGGGGTATTACAACACCTGAACTCAAATTATCCTTTAGACCTACAAGTAAAGACAGCTGGTACTTGTGTGAAAATAGATGGGTAGACCAGTGGAATAGAAGCCCCAGAACTTAAATGGCAAAGCTATACTCACTTAATTTTTGACAAAGGAGGCAAAAATACGCTTTGGAAAAAAGATAGCCTATTGAAAAAAGGGTGCTGGCCAACCTGCGTTTCTACCTGCAGAAGATGAAATTAGATTTCTGTCTTTCACCTTATACAAAAATCAATTCAAAATGGATCAAATACCTTAATTTAAAACCTGAAACATGGAAACTTGCAGAATAAAGTACAGGGGTTACCCTTCGAGATCCTGGGGTTGGCAAGAACTCTTTAAACGGAACAGCAGCAGCGGCACGGGAACTAATCTCAGGTATCAACAGATGGGACTGTGTGAAAACCGAGTTTCTGTTCAGCAAGGAAAACAATCCGCAGAGTTAGCAGGCAGCCCTCAGCATGGGAGGAAACCTTTACCAGCTATACTTCGGGCAAGGGGCTCATCTCCAGAATTTACAAAGAACTGCAGACTTTAAATTAGCAAAAGAATAAAACTGCCAGTCAACAAGTGGGCAAATGAACCCAACAGACAATTTTCAACAAAGAAATACAAATGGCCAATAACTGTTTTTAAAAGTGTTCAATGGGGTGGAGTGCATAAAATATATTTATACTGAAAGTATAAAATTTAATGTGAGGCTCCACAGCTTCCATTCTGAATGCTAACTGTAACTGTATAAAAGTCCATTGAGCTGTATGGACTTTGGGTCTGGCTAATTTGGTATGTGATACTTTCATTTATTTGCAAGATTTTTAAAAATAATTTTTTAAAAGAATGTTTCATTGAATTAACAAGAAAAGCACCAGATTCTGGTGCTTTGCTTTGTTAGAAAGCTATTCATTATTGATTCAATTTTTCTAAAAACCATCAGCTTATCCAGGTTATCTGAGTCTCCGCATGTGAATTTTGTTGTTGAAATCTGGACATTATGTGCTTCATAAAAGGGTCTTAGATAAACAGGCCTTTAGTGCAGGATATAATTTGGCTCATGCATTAATAACTGAAAAATTGTTTACATTTATTTATTTATTTGTGTGTGTGTGTGGCTTGCATATGTGACAGGCACAGCACATGTGTGGAGGTCAAAGCACAGCCTGCAGGAGCCAGTTCTCACCTTCTCCCATGAGCTTTCAGGGTATCAAATTCAGGTCCTCAGGCTTGGTGGCAAGCACCTCCATCTGCTGAGCCTTCTTCTCTCCGTCCCCACAGTAACACTTTTAAAAACACATGGTATTAAGAGCTATAAAATACAAACCTTCAAGGACTTCCTTTTAGGAATAAGATTAAATTTGAGCTCTTTGGCCCCATAATCAGAGGCATCATCTAACCTCTCCACTTTCTCATCAGTTAATGAAGACACTGTTATTTACTGAGCACCTCCCATTTAGGGATGTGACCGTAACAGCACAGGGCAGATTTGAGTATTTTACTTTATAGATGTGATGTATGACACAGAGGAGTGGAATAATTCACTGATAATCACATAGATAGCGGACCGCCAAGGTTGGAGGTTGGATCCCCGCTTTCATTCACCAAAGCTCAGTGTGGATTCCCATCTGTAAGTCCTCTACTCTATCCCGCTATTTCTCTGTTCCTCACCGCCCCCCCCCCCCCAAGCATGTGAAAATCTCCTGCAGTCCTCCTTGGGATGAAGGGCTCACTGCATCAGTGACAGAATAGACATGCCAAGTAATCTAACTAGTAAGTGCATGGTTCCTTCACATAACAAACACTCCGGGGTGGGCAATCATGCGGTTGACAGAAAGGCTCTGTGACGTCCCCAGTGGCAGTTCACCTTTGTGCTCTGCTAGATTCTTCCATGTGTTCACTAGAAAGTGGATTCAGTTTTAAGAATTGTGACGTCTTAGGACAGGAACCTATGCAAAGGAAAGGAGTGGGGGCAGAGGCAAGGAAGTATTTCCTGGAATTTGCTCTCCAGATCCATCAGTTGTGAAGACCGCAGGATGGCTGTGGACGTGGCTTATTTTCTGAAGTGGGCACTTCACTTTCCAAACAGAAGCAGTCAAGGGATGGAGGAATGAGATGAGGCTGAATCTCAAGGACAGCCAGACCGTCGTCTTTCAGTGCTTAGGTGAAGTAGTGCTCCTTGCCCTGACTGCCTCCTTACCCTACCCACTGCCAAGGTCTTGGTACATTCAGAATTCATGCACATGTTGCCTTGTGCTGTTTCTTCCAAACTCTATTAGAAGTGTTTTGTGAAAAGAGGCTGTGTCTGCTGCTTTTCTCCACATCCAGTGTGTTATGGGCTCATGCTAACCATTTGCTTTCAGTGTACATGTCACCCAGTGGACTCCATTATTCTAGTATGTTCTCTCTTGGATGTCTAGACTTCTCATCCCCTTCCTTTCCCCTACCACTTGAAGAAGGTTAGAAGAATTAGTAGGCACGGATGATACATAAAACAAGTTACAGAAGACTTTAAAAATGAAGAGCAAAAGGACTCTAACCCATCAGCAAGGTAGCTTAGGAGACCATGGCCTTGTAATATATTATCTTCCCTTCTATGGTAAACTCTATAAAAATACTTTCTACTCATCATTTCAATGATAATATTTGACACACTGAGATAATACCAGTTAAACAGAAATGGTTAGAATCCAACAGACCAAGTCGTTGGCAGCAGAGTCATGGTTTGGGTGTGAACTTGGTATTGGAACTTCCCAGAATTGCAAGCAGGCACATCACCTGGATGAGCTAAGAGGGCTGGAGGACTGTGGGCTGTTTCAGATCACAGTCAGAGATATGAAGGGAAAATAGAAGGAGAGCCCAAATGAGGTTTGAGGGGATGGAATAAGATAGCTCATTCCAGAGGAGGCAAACTTCAGGCTCTGCCAGATCATCCATCTGTAGCACTCCGACTCTGTTAGTGTTTTCTACTGTCACACAAATAATTAACTTCCATGTCTAGAAAACATAGTTTTCTTCCTTAGTCTTTAGGAGAAAAAGTATTTACCACTATAAGTCAGATATCACAGTGGGTAATGCCTACCTATCAGATTTCTGTAATTCTATAGGCCATGCAGCAAAACAGGTGTTGTTATTCATGCTTCTGAAGAGAAAATAGTTAAAGCAATTGCCCACAGCAGTGAAACAGCTGATTTGAGATTCTTCCCACAGCTGGCAGAGTCTAAAATCTGAATTCTTTCCCCCAATTCTCCTAAGTCAGTGGTTTTTACCCTGATTGTACTAAAATCTGAATTCTTTCCCCCAGTTCTCCTAAGTCAGTGGCTTTTATCCTGATCATACATTGGATTATGTGGGAGCTTTAAACACTGGGCCTGATCAATCCACATCCATAACCGAGTTAATCAGAATTTCCAGGATTGGGAGCCAGGGGAACCAATGACCCTAAAACACAGCTTTTTTAGGCAGGGTTCTCTAGAGGAACAAACCCCAACAGAATAATACAGTGTATGTATACAAAATACATTTGTATACAGGGTGTAGGCTGTCTGTATACTGGAGATTCAGTGAACCGGGAAGCTGACCAGTCTAAGAGGTAGACGCATGACCAATCCCAGTTCAGTGCTGAAGGCCTGGAACTTCCCTTGAGAGTCTCTGATGTTGAGCCCCTGTTCAAAGCCCCTGAAGCTGGAATTTCACATTCACAGACAATGGCAGCAGTGATAGATAATGCTCACTGATGAAGAAAAGGGCTTGTGTGTCCAGAACCTCTGGCCCTCACCATCTCTGATTTCCAACCATCTGGGCCCTAGCTCACTGGCTGTTGCTACTCACATTCAGGTCTGGCTTTCTTCACTGGTCATTCACACACCAGTCTTCTCTGACAATAGCCCCTGGACATGCTCAGAAGTGTCTTTCACCAGACTTAGATATCTTTTGACCTCATCAGATCCACAGCTGAGACCAACCATCACAACAGCGCCAGCCTGAGAACCAGTGTTCCCATGAAACTGCCTTCTAATGGGGCATGGACGTGTTCGGGGGTGGAGATCTCTTTATTGAGCCTATCAATGGAGGTGGAGCAGTGTGGTCAGCAACACACTGATCTAGGGTCATCTTGCTACGGCCTTGGGAAATCATAAGTAGAAAAAAGTCTCAATGGAAAAGTAGAAAGAACAGCATGGTGAACCCACCTCCCAGCCATACACAGCCTCGGTCTAGCCTGAAGTTGTGCTGTGTGAGCTTTCCTTAGTGAAGAACTTTGTACTCCTGAGATGTCCTCTCTCTCTCTCTAGAGACAACATATCTAATTGTACATTCCATTCTCATTAATGCGCATGTGCCTACTGAAGTGCCCACGTTTCTAACTTTGGATAAATGGTACATAGTACACTTGCTGTGACTTTTTCTTGTTGTTTGAGATGTATCTATGTTGACACCAGGGGTTGTGTAGTATTCCATAGTATATGTTGTTGATGGGCATTTTCATTACTCCTGATGGTTTGCCATTAACGATAAGAAGAGTGTTCCCAAGTGCAGCCGCTTAATGCACTCTAGGTGTTCCTTCAGGAAATACACTGAAGTGAAAAATTATTTTGGAGTTGAGAGGTTTACATGTTGTGAGCTTCACTCAGTTTGACCAAATTGCTCTTCAGATATCTGTAATAATTCATACTTGTTCTAGTCTGTGTGTCCACAGATGAGACAGGACTTCAGTGTTCTATATATGTGCTGTGACACCCTCTCTATGCATGTGCGTGCTGTGACACCCTCTCTATGTCTGTGTGTGCTGTGACACCCTCTCTATGTATGTACGTGCTGTGACACCCTCTCTATGCATGTGCGTGCTGTAACATCCTCTCTATATATGTATGTGCTGTGACACCCTCTCTATTTATGTGTGTGCTGTGACACCCTCTCTATGTATGTGTGTGCTGTGACA
>CABHPR010141326.1:0-49688 GCA_902168415.1 Peromyscus melanophrys
ACACATCATATTTTCTCTAAAATAATTTATTTTGATAATCAAGCATGTTAATAAAAGTAATAATGAAATAATTTTAGATGTAAAATATGGCAAATCTCAATTACAAACTTTTTTTTTTCGTGACAGGGTTTCTCTGTGTAGTTTTGCACCTTTCTTGGAACTCACTCTGTAACCCAGGCTGGCCTTGAACTCACAGAGATCTGCCTGGCTATGCCTCCCAAGTGCTGGGATTAAAGGTGTGCGCCACCACCCCCTGGCTTTTTTTTTTTTTACAAACTTTTCTAGAACTATCAAATATCTATTGGGATACATAGGTAATGGGTTGGCTGTTACCTAGGAACAATAAAAAAGTAGCTTTAAACTGAATTTAAGGGTGTTGGGCATACTCCTGGTACAGACCTTCCTTACTCCCATGCTTGAGGTCCAGGTTTTTCCTTTAGGGGCTCTGTCTGCTAAGGTCTATTGTAGAATACTGCACCCTCCCCTGTTCATAGTTTTCTATGGTTTCAGTGATCCAGTTAACCATTGTCTGAAAATGGTAATGTTTTCTGATTCTTTAAAAAAGCAAGACCACATTCAAATATGTCATGTTGGTTTATATCGCTACATTTTTCTTTTTATTATGTTATTGTTTTTAATCTTTTATTGTATATAATATATAAGTTAAATTTTAAGTATGTATGAATGTGGGCAAATATAGTACATGTAAAGTTCGGTGCTATCTGTGGTTCACAGCATTCACTGAGGGTCTTGTAATGATATGTCCCTTGTGAAAACTAAGTCATTCTTTACTGAAAAGAAACAACAGAAAAACACATTGAGCATTGTGTCAGGAAGGACATAGCTCTACCCTCATTTGAAATATTCTCAGGTTTAAGAGCTAATCTAAAGGGAAGACAACTTCTACATTAACAATGTTTATTTAAACATTTGCAAACCAACATTAATATTTCACACTAACATGAAAAGGAAAATGAAAGTGAGCAAAACAAGACAGATACCTGATCTGGATAAATAGAAGGAAGAGGAAAGGTGAGTAGCTAGAGAGGTAGATGTGCCAGAGTCTGGGAATTGCGAGCATATCTGTCATTAACGGATCTGGAAAGACCACAGCATTAATCCCGAGGATCCGTCTGCACTCATTTTCTCTGTCTGCCTGTTTCCTTCCACTGTCAAGTCTCTAATTCCAAAAGCATAAAGAGAGAAAACCAATTACCAAGAGAAAATGAGAACAGCTCTAACAGTGGTTTTTCCTATGATTGGTGGCTTTATGTGACTCAGTTATTTTTAGTTCTCAGCATAAAGATACTGACTTCACTTATACAACTGTTAATGACCACAGTTTTCTTTTTTGCTTACAATACTACAAACATATGCCATAGACATAATGTTTGGGAATGTATATAATAATAAATATTAATTCATATATAAAATAATCAAACTCAAATCAACCAAGTTTGTCATTTCGTAATTAAGTTCACCTGATGGTTTATAGCAATGATACCTTCCTTACTCTGTGAATCAGTTAGTTCCTTAACCCCAACCCCATTATTGACCCAAGTGAATTTTAAATCAATTGTGATTCTAGGTTTCATGTCATGGGCATGAATATTACCTTGAATGCTGATGAGTAATAAAATAATTATTATGTAAATTTTCTGTAGCTTCATAGAGCTAAACATTTCTTAATTCTTTTTTAGCACAAATATAAGTCAGAATATACAAATGCTAACCTTAGTGAGGTCTCTTTAAAATCATTTCCACTGAACATACAAATTCAATTTAATTTCAAGTAGAAATAGGACATTAACAAAAAAATAAGGTCCACACTTTTCATTCCTGGAGAGACAAGAACTAATCTTCAGCAAATCAGAAAGCATTTTCCTGTATACTCGGTGATGGTGTTATTAGTACAGTATTTTCAAGTTCTTGCGATCAAAATGTCAGGAAACAATGGTTTTCTCCATTTTCCTCCTCAACAATGTTACTGCATTCTGACTAGCCTGGTTACAAATTATATATCATCAAAGCAAAAGACACAGATCGTACATAAATAGCAGGTGCATTTTAGAGCAGAGCCCAGAACTTTTAACTCAGAAATCTCAAATAATGTTGATGGAAGAAAACCTTTGATTTCCTGCTGTTTTAAATAGGTTTTAAAATTACATATCTTGAACAAACTTGCTCATGTGAGGCTCAGAAAAAAAAATAGTAAACTGAGATTATTTCACTTGAGATCATTCAGTGTTATCTTTGCTATTTATGTATTATACTCATACCAATTATTATGAGCCTGAAGTTCATGTGTAATTCCGTCAAACCTGACTAATTTTGCTGAGACACATTCAGCATTTATCTAATCATTTTATGTCTGAGAGACTTCAACATTTTGTAACGCTATGTGAATCTGAAGAAACTGGTGGAGGAAGATGTGGTCTCAGGAGAGCTTGGCATGCTCAGCGAAACCCCCATCCTATGGCAGGGCATTGCAAAGCACAATTTGATCAAAAAGCAGCTTTGCAAGGTCATGGGTTTATACCTTCTGTTCCTTTTCCTTCCTTCTGTGGACTTCTCCAAAGCTGAGAGTTAGAAAAATATGTTCTAAGTAGCTTTCTAAAGACTTTAACCATGGAGGGCACTGTTAGCCAGACTTTCCTTTGAGTCACCAACCAGCTCCCAAACAAAGACATAGAGACTTATTAATTATAAATGCTCAGCCTTAGCTTAGGCTTGACCCACTAGCTCTTTTTTTAATTTGACCTGTTTCTATTCATCTACGTCTTACCTCGGGGCTTTTTACCTTTCTTTCATTCTGTTTGTCCTACTTTCCTGCTTCCTCTGTGTCTGGCTGGCCCCTGGCATCTCCCTGTCTTCTCTTTTTCTTTCTCCCTTGAGCCTAAATTCCTTCTCCTACTTATTCTCCCTGCCCAGAAGTTCTGTCTATATCTTCTCCCTCAATACTCGCTGTTGTTGTTTGGTTTTGCTCTATTGGGGGGCTCGCCACCCAGCTCCCACATAAATCACACATGGAGGCTTATTCTTAATTTTAAATGCCTGGCCTTAGCTTGGTTTGTTCCTTGCCAGCTTTCCTTAACTTAAATTATCCCATCTATCTTTGGCCTCAGGGCTTTTATCTTTCTCTATTCCTGTATACCTTTTCTTTCCTTCTTATTCTGTGTCTGGCTGTGTAGCTGGTGGCTGGGTGCCTGGCCCCTGAAGTCCTCCTCCTTTCTCTCTCATTCCTTCTTCCCCAATCCCAGATTTCTCCTTCTATTTATTCTCTCTGCCAGACAGCCCTGCCAATCCTTTCTCCTGCATCACTATAGGCCTTCAACTCTTTATTAGATCATCAGGTGTTTTGGACAGGCACAGTAACACAGCTTCACAGAGTTAAACAAATGCAACATAAACAAAAAGTAACACACCTTAAAATAACATTCTACAATAATTGGCCATTCAGCTTTTTTTAGACCAATCAGTTGCCTTAGGTAGGCAAGGTAAACCAGCAACACATCTTTACAAAGTTAAACAAATGCAACACATCTTTGCATAGTTAAACAAATATTCTGGAAAGGGGCACATCTCAAGAACTCTTTGAAAAACCATTTGGACTTTAGAATAACATAACCAAAAAAAAAAAAAAAAAAAAAAAAGGAAAAGGGAAATGCATCAAGTGCTTTAAAAGACAGTTTGGTTTTTGTCAATACTAGACTATTTTCAACCACATACAGGATTAAGTATGAAGAAAATGATCATAGTGATTCTATGTTTAAAAGAAAGCATGAAGCTACTTTGTCCTTGCCAATGCTTCTCAACCAAGGTTCACCACATTACAGACTTGCAATTTAGTGATAACCTAAAAAAAAGAACAAAACTATGTTTAACAATCTGAATAAACAACTTAAAATGTTATGAAATTGGAGAATCTTAAAATATAACTGTGTTTACAATCATGATTTCTAAACATTAAAATTTAAAGCCAATAATTAAAGAACTAAGTCACTTTAATAACTAAGAAATGCCCAGCAGTTTGAATTAAGGGCAGAAATGAGGGAAGGACATTATTAATCAAAAGAGTCATTGCATTATCAGTACCATATTTATATTTATGTGGCAAACAAATATTTGTTTTAGTAAAATATGTCAACATAAAAATATTTATATAAATCTGAAACTGATGACTTGCCAAAAACTCACAACATCATAGAGTGGAGGTGTTTAACTTTCCAAAAAAACAAGTGATTTCTCAGATATTAGTTTGTTTAGGAGGATATGGGGAAATCCGAATAAAACATTCCAGTGAAGGAGTTCCTGTGAGTGGAAGTTAGAACATGTGTTGTGCTTGTCAGGGAATTCTACTGAGAAGTAGTCTGAGTACTTCGTCCAAGTCCTAAGAAGAAGAAGGAGGAGAAGAAGAAGAAAGATTCTGTAACATCAATCTTTAATCAAACTGGCTTACACAAGCTTGCTTACCGGCAATCTGATGGAAGCATTTTCTCAACTGAGGTTCCCTCTTCCCAGATGACTCTAGCTTGTGTTGAGATGACAAAAAAACTAACCAGCTAAGTAATATTCATACATTAATGGAATCCTTGGAATTCACTTAATCATTTTTAGCTACACCAAAGTTATGCTTGATATCTAGAGATACAGTCTAGTCACGAACAATGCATTTATAGTCATGTATATGTCTCTGCTGTTTTTCGGTTTACTTTGACTCCTATGACACTGACCTTTCAAAATTCATCTATTCTATAGAATGCTGCACATTTCAAGTGTCTTATTCAACTTTGGCAAGAATATTAAAGAAGATGTGCTAAGTTGTCTGTGTATTCTGTGGTAGTGTATGATTTCACTCATGTCCGTTACCTTTCATGGTTTAGTAAAAGTGTAATTGGACTTTCTCATACCAAAAAATTTCATAACTGAGTGTAACTGAAAAAAAAAAAAAACAATAACCTGTGCTTAATATGTAATCAAAGGGCTGAAAAGGAAAAGTTCTTTTTTTTTTGTCTGTCAAAACCACATCATGCTCTATTTTTTATCTATAGACTAAAATTAAAATAAATGAAGTCAAATCAAAATAAAGCAGAAGGCACTTGTTTTGTGTTAGTTCTATGTAATAAAATTCTTACGCTGTTTATATATGATTTTATAATCTTATTTCTTTAAGTATAATTAACAACATTATACTAAAATTTCTGAGCTCTGTGAGAAGATGCATTTACATATCCACATATAATCTAAGTAGTTGAAGGGTGGGGAGAAAAGGTTATTAAATCCATTCATATTACATTAAACAATTTTGAGTTTCAACGGGTAGAAGGAATATCATTTTCTAGTGGCAGACTCAGAAGCCAAACTGAATTACAGAGCTCAAAGTTTTGTTCTCATTCACCCAAAAGCAATCTGCAGTTGTCCCAAATACCATCTTCCCTTCCACAGTTGGGTTGGTGGTTATAATAATCATCATATCCTGGCATGTACTAGCTCTATATGACATGTCAGAAATTAGTCAGAATAAGGTGTATATATTTTCTTCTCCTCCCCCTTCTCATGTGAGTCCATCTAAACCGAAGGGGAGCTGCAGAATGACAACAATTTCTTTCAAGCTCACAGTTTACCAATGGGGAAATCACTTCAGGAACTGGCAGATGCTTTTTACTATTGCACCACACCAATGTTCTATCTCTCCTGTCCTTCTGATAGTCTCTAGTGTTCTGTGCTAGAATTATTCACAGGTTGACATCTTTTCTTTTGGTCTCTCACTGGAGTACAAACTCATCAAGAATAAAACTTGTCTTTCTTGTTTGTTTAACATAATGATGAATGTATGGGAAGAACCAATAAAGGTTGCAACTGAATTAAATAATTAATTAACAGAAATGTAAAAGGAAATGCTAAAATGTATAGAACTCAATGCATTGGAAATATGAAATCTGACTACAGTTTACTACAGTAAACTAAAGGTTTTAGTTCTTAAACATGATTGACACAGATTAATTCAAAATCGAACTCAGAATAAATCTGAGGCATTTGGCCTGTGTTGTATCATATGTCTTCACTGCAGCCTTGGTTCTGAACTCATAACACGGCCACTCTATGGTGATATTTTATTTGTGTACCCAAATAAAGCTTATCTGAGGATCAGAGGAAAAAGCCAGCCACTATTTTAAACATAGAGGTCAGAGGGTGGTAATACACACCCTTAATCCTAGCATTTGGGAAGCAGAGAATCATCTGGATCTCTGTGAGTTAAAGACCACACTGGAAACAGAGCCAGGCGTGGTGGCACATGCTTTTGATCCCAGTGCTAGTTAACCATAGAGGTCTGGAGGTCTGTACAGACAGACAGGAAGTGACAGAGCTGGATGGAAAGAGGAAGTGATGAAGATGGGCTGAGAAAGGAAGTAAGATGGCAGAGCACAGAGAGGTTTATAGGTTTGAGTATATAGGAAGTAGCTCTCTCTGGAGGCCGAGGAGTTGGTAGGTGGGGTTGGCTGTGGCTTGTCTTATTCCTCTGATCTCTCAGCTTTCACCCCAATATCTGGCTTCAGGTTTTTTTATTAATAACACCATTTAGCAATTCGTTTTACAGCACTTAATGCTAAGCATGCCATTGTGCCATGCAAGGCCAACATGAATTAGAAAAAAAAAAGGCTTTTAGCATTCTTTTAACCATAATTCTTCATCAAGTGTCAAATTAGTGTATGTTTTGTTTGTGCTGTGTTAACATGTTTGAGTTTTAAAAGTGCTTTTTGAATTGTTAGCTTGTGTTTTATAAAAAAGTTATTACAAATTTGACTTAGGATTAAGACCAAATTTCCAACAAATTGTGAAACAATCTCAAACATAATTCAATTTTTACTACATATTTATCAAAGTAGCATGCTAGTACTAATAATTATAAAATTAAAGTATTGATCAATATCAAGAAATGAAACATGATGAAAATACTTTGTGCTCTCTAGTATCTGATATTCAACCTAGATTTAAGATTTTGTGTAAAAATACAAGTCCATGCACCTCATTAGTATATAAATTTTCTTTCAACTTTAATAAGTAATAAATATATATCAAATAATTGTTTTAAAATAAATGAATTTGTGATTCACTATCAGTAAATGCTCATGAATGAATGAATATACTCAGGGTCACATAACAATTTCTAGGGCAAAAAAAAGCCACACGTGAGTGTGATATGTACTGGAGGATTCCAAACTTGGTAAGATTTACCATGAAAATTAGCTATTGCAAGAGAGCTGCCCTGGAATCGGGATGTGGGTCATAGTACACAAGTTGGTCTACTTCTGTGCTACAGTCACAGTCATATATCTTTAGGTATCATTATAGATTAAGGAGAAGTTGTTGCATCCTATGTAGGAGAGTGATAAGGACAGTATAAGATGGAAATGTTAAACAGCCTAAAACAGAGACAGAAATAATGGTGATAAGTAATAGATTGTAAGACCTAAAGGTAGGGCTTTGATCAGTCCATTCCCTATAGCATTACTTTGATAATGTGATTTTTATATAATATACATCTATCAAATAATCATGCAAAAACACTATTTTTTGAAAAGTCAGATGACAAGATTAACAATCACATATGTTGATTATTTTTCTGCTTCTCAAAATCAACTTGGAAGAAGGTTGAATAGCTTCAAAGACATGTGACCAAGATAGGGGAAATGGATGAAATAGAAGAGTAAGAATATGAAGATTACAAACAAAATAATTTTATTGTTTTAAATTCATAAATTTGACAATCCAGAGAATTAAACTATATAATCATATTCATTGATAATTTTGCTCATAATCACCTGTTTATTATTTAAACTGATCTGGGAAATTTGGGAACAAGTATAGGTGCTTACAATTACAGTCAGAATTAATAACAAATCTAAGCACTGATGTTTATTGAAATCTAAGCACTAAGATACATTGAGTATATCTAGCATATCCAGTGTGTTTGGCTACTGGTAATAAGGCATCACGTCACTACCAAGTATTCTATATAGTTATTGCTTATTTTATAATATTGCATATTACAGCTAATATGAAAAATGCAGCAAGAATGAATCATTAGTGCATCTGTGTTCTAGTACAACTCTGATTCAAAGCATATTTTCAAAGCCCAATTTAAAAACACTCTTCAAATAATGTGGGAGTATGTTGAATCCCATTTGAAACATCTCTGCTAATGAAGCTCAAAGAGAGAAATGGGTTGAGTCATTAAAAGTTAGAGAGAAAAGGTAAAATCTGACTACTTAGGCTGAAGTAGTCCATTAATAGGTTTCTTCAGAACACAGAAGTTTTGGCTTTAAAAATAAAACCCTTAACAATCCTAACACAAATCTAAACATAAAATACAGAGCATGGGCTAACACAGCCTATATTATCAGATAGCAAAAGCAGGACTTCCTTTTGTTACTGTTTTGTTTTGCTATTTTAGGTTGATGAGCACATTTTCTGTGTTTAATTGCTGTGTCTGTGGTTTGTTTGTTGAGATCAGGGAAAGGGGAATGACTATGGTGGAATGCGGTCATTAAGGTCAGCTCAAGCAGGACAGCAATGGGATCTGAACAGCTCCAGTTTCATGCTAGTCAGGGAGGACAGTCTAGCTAGTGAGCGCAATCAAACTGGTACCTTAGTCAAGCCCAGTGTCATTTTTCCTGAAGTGGAAAAAATTTCACAAATAACAATACATTTCAACATTCTTTGTTTATTTGAATAGAAAACATATTACTATGTCATAGACACCAACACCTTCAGCAGAAATATGAAGGTTTGTTTTTACAATTAAAGATGTATGAGACTGCATGTTGCTTCTTCTTTTGAATGTACTGGTTTTTGATGACAAGATCTGCCTTCCTGTAAATCTGATGAGAGTCTAGGCACTATCAGGGGCAGGTAGTTCATAAATATTTCAGTGATCTCCCTGGCCCTCCAATTATTAGCACTGTATGAAAAGGAAATATTAATGCCTAGAGTTCTCTCAGAGACCCCCAAGAAGCAATAGTTCTTCCAGAGAAGTGTGTCTGCCCCTATAATGGAGCTTCATATGCTTTTGTTCAACGCAGAAAAGATTGTGAAGATACTGAAAGGGAGCAGTAACCACTGCTTGCACATTCCTTATTCAAGGAAGATAGATAGACAGGGCACATAAGGACAGTCTTGCACCAGACATCATCCATGCTGTCTGGTGGTTCTTAATTACGCTGAGAAAAAAAGCAGCAAATCGCTCGTTTTAGTGTTGATTAGCTAAATATGCTTACATTTTCTTTTCTGATTTCAGTGTTCAAAGGTTTAAGCAAACCCAGTCTCCAAGTAGCCAATGACCATCCCAAGTATATTATTCTTTAATGTACTCAAAATAAGCAAGTATGCAGTTTTTGTGCATGTGTTTATAAACATATATAACTCACATAAATCAGCCATTCTCAATCTGTCAGTCTTGACCTCTTTAGGGGTTACATATCGAACATCCTGTATATCAGATATTTACATTACAATTCATAACAATAGCAAAATTACAGTTATGAGGTAGCAAAGAAATAATTTTATGGTTGGAGGTCACCACAACTGTATTAAAGGGTCACAGCATTTGGAGAAGCAGTGATATAAATGATTGATCCTGCTCAGTGGTCTGCACTATGCTGTTTATGTTCAAATGCTGCCTCGGAGAACTGCCTAAGTTGATACTTGGATTAAGCTATCTGTCTTGCTTGCTGACAGCAAAGCAGACTAACCACTAAAAACTATATGGAATTTATATTTCTTATATTTTTTTGGTTGTGTGTAAATCCTTTAATGACTGAGCCATCTCTCGGGCCTGTGAACACTATACTTCTAAACCAGAAAACTCTTCTGTTGAACACATGGCCACACACAAAAATCCTGAAACAAATAAAAAATGAGAAATGGCATCAGCTGCACTCTGGCAGTTCCCCTGAAATGAAGCACAGATAACTAAAGCATTTCAGTTCTAGAAAACCTAGAATAGTTTCCCCCTCAGGGACCTAACCCACAAGACTTAAGATTGCCATGGACAAAGCCCTATGTAGAAAAAGTGCACAAACTTTGATCGTTGAATTTTATTTTATTCTACATCCTCTATCAACCCCATTCACTGTATGTATTAGTTCCAATTCTTTTCTCTATGCACATGTGGATGGATATTTGATCTTGTTTGGTTTTTCCTTATTATCATAATGACTTGTGCCTTCTAAAAAACTATTGTTTATGTCATTCTGTGTATGATACTAGAATGAAATCATGACAGAAATAGCAGCAACATCCACAGAAATACATTACAGGTATTCAACTATAGATTCAGTTAGCATGGTTTTTCTCTAAAATATCAACCCTAACCCATTTTAGAAGCCTCAATAGTACATTGTCCGTTATTCTAAGTAAATACTGTGAATCAGTTTGTTTACAGTTGTCGCATTAACTTTTGCTGGAGAAATAGGAAAAAATGTCTACTAATCCCAGATAGGTACTAACAATGAACCGAAGCACAATTTCACAGTTTTCCAACTCAGTGACATCAAAGAGTTTATTGAGATTTTTCACAGTGCATAGGTGAAGGGCAGTTACCTGTTAGAGCAGGAATGATTTTCAAAACAGCTTCATCTAGAAAACCATAGATGAGGACCTCATGGAAGCTGCATCAAAGTCCTACTTTTAAGTTACTTTTTACTCCTTACATACTCTAGAATCTCAGGATCACTTTCATCTGGAGTTAGAGAGTTACAATAGCTGGAATCTCAGATGAGGAACTCCTGACCTGCCCTTCTACCGTCCACTTGGAAGTGTCAGTACATTTGTTAAAGTTACCACAGACCTAACTACTGATATAGTATTGTTCTCTGGTTGCCATGGCTACCAGGGCCCAAGTCCAAGATGGCATCATACCATGCTTAAAGGAAAAAGAATTTTGTGCAACAGCAGTGTATGTGGTTGACTATTTCAGACATGCAGTTTTAGTTTTCTCCATCTAAGTTTATTCCTAGTCCATTTATACCTCCCCTACCTTGCAGATAGACAGCTAGCTAGGTAGGGATTAATAACTTTAGATGGCATTAAGGATGAACCCTCTCCTAAGAAAACAAATTCTGACCCTGGGTATCAATATGGCATGCTGACCTTCTCCAAAGGTTGGAATATTACATACTCATCACTTAAGAGTTAATTCAGGAGGGCTGTCAATCATCAAACCATGCCTTGTTAAGTCTGATACACTTAAAGCCATGCTAAGGAGATGGAAGTAATAATAATCTCTATAGAGGTAAGATATTTGTTTTTTCAAAAGCCTCTTTCTTGGTGCAGTTGCTTACGGAACTGACACCACACAGCTCTAGTAAGCCAGTCCACGTTTATGAGCTACTCAAAAAACTATAACCTTTTCATTTTCTTCTAGATTTTCTTAGTCTTTTTCTAAGTTACCTCTACAGCTTCTGCTTCACACATGTGACTACTTGCAAATAGCATGGTCTTCTCTCTTTTCCATCTTCCTCCTCTAGATAGCTGCTGAAATTCACAGCTTGCCTGCCCCTTTGTTTTTCTCTTAAACTCCAGTAAAATTGTCTTCAAGATTCTTTCCAAATCCATTTAATTGTTTTATTAACAAGACTAAAAAAAATCAAACAAAAAAAAACCCCATTAAATGAAATCTTAGTTTTCCTGGTAGTACATGGTACCACAGGTATGACCACCCAAAAATTTTCCTAATAATATATGGTGCCTGGTATGAAGCTCCCAAACTTTCTGATAATGTGTGGAAACCATTAAAGGATCCTAATAAATCTCCCCTGAAGACAGAAGAGGTGATTGTATTACAGGACACCCATAAGCACACCCAGCAGTTACTCCTGGGCTAATATTTCTTTGCAGGGTTTTCCAAGCTTAATCTCTCTCTCACCTCAGGTTGATAAGCCCCTTAAGTTGACACTCTGCCATCTAAGGAGAATATCTGCTCTCTCAAGCCCCTTCCTCTTACAATACAGCCCTTCTTATTTCAAGCTATTCCCCTTCCTCCTTCTATGTTATCTGTTTGTGTATGGTCCACTGAATGTGTGGGTGATATCAGTACCTACATCAGTGAAAATCTTGACACTTCCTGCTCCAGCAGTCATTACTTCCACTAGCTTCTTGGGGAATAGTTGGGCCTCATGAGGCCCTCTCTCATCCCTAATGAAATGTTGGCGGGGTAAATTTTGTGCAGATCATGTGCAGATAACTATAAATATATTGTTCATGAATGTGGAGGATGTGTCATGTCCAGGAGACAAGAAGATATCTTTTTGCAACACATTCATCCATATTCTGGCTCTTACATTCTTCCCAAATTTTCTTTCCAAGTGATCCCAGTGCCCTCAAGAAGATACTGTAGATGTCCCATTTAATACTGAGCATCGTCATCACTCTTGACACTTTGGCCAGTTTTGTATTTCTGCATTAACCAGTACCCACTGCAATAGGGCATTTCTCTGATGACTGCTGAGGATAGTACTAATTCATGCAAATAACCATGAGTGGCTAGGAGCTGGAGAGTTTGCTCAGTAGTTAGAGCACACACTGCTTTCGTAGAGGACTCAAGTTCTGTTTCCAGTATCCTTGTCAGCCATGGCACAACAGCCTGAAATTCCAGATTCAGGGGATTGGATGCCCACTTCCGGCCTCCACAGGCACCTGCACTCATGTGCAAATATCCATCTTACATATATAATTAAAAATAAAATGAAACATTTTAAAAATAATTTTCAAAATTTGAGTATTTAGAAGGGAGTTGGACAACATGACTATTTAGAAAAACAATAAAAGTGGGTTCTCTCTTGTATCTCTGATCTTCCCAGCCATGAGCACTTAGCCGGGTCTATAAAAACAGGATTTCTTTCTTTCTTATGGAGTGACTGATCTTCAAGTTTAATCAGAAAATGATTGGTTACCTCCACAATATTCATTCTCTTATTATACCAGAAACCCCATTTTGCCTAGCATGTTATTATTATAGCTCACAAGATTCTCAACTCAGTATAACTGTTGGTGATTTTTCTCTCCAATCAGCCTGAATAGCACTTTCTGGTAATATGAACACTAGCCAATATCAAAGGAGTTTCCAGTTCCAGCTTGATTTCTCTGTCCTTTGTCCAAAGTATATGGTATCTTCAGCAACAGAGTCTAACCATCAATTTTCAGTCAACAATCAATAGTAAAATCTGTTATTTTTGAAGACTCTGGGACAACTCATAAGGAGGCACCCTACACCTAACACTGAGATTTTCATTTAATGGTCCATAGCTTCTGGGAGGAGTATTGTCCACACATGGAGAGAATTTCTGCTCAAACTCCTCCTTTTTCTTTTAGATTATATTTTTTTGCAAATTTATAAAATAATAGATTTCCTGTTTTGTTCATATTCCCTTAATTTGGGTTATCCCTACCTCTTCTCCAATCCTCTCCCCTGCCCTTCTCCTCCTTCCCTGCTTAGAATTTTCTACACTTACCATCTGCTACTCCATATTCAAGTCTGATGTGTTCTCTACACCCTTTCTGTCAAGGCCTCTGTCTGTGACCTCAATGACTAATTTCTATTACTGGCCTTTACTGGAACTCAAAGTCAGACATACTATTCTAAGAATTCATAACAGGACCTCATGTGAGGGAAAACCATACAGCATCTGTATTTCAGGTTACCTATTCAATTGATGTTCCAGTTTCATCCAACTTTCTATACAACTATATTTAATATAAATACAGTTGAATACTTTATTTAATATAAGTGCCATATTTTCATTGTCTATACATGCATGGATGGACATCTAGGCTTATTCCATTTCCTTACATAGTAAATACTGCTGCATACAGCATAAATTTAGAAGTGTCTCTGTATTAGAGTACAGTTACTGCCTAATATCCAGGAATGGTAAAGATGTGTCATACAGCAATTCTTTTTTTAAAATTTTATTTTATAATTTAATTTAATTTTACATATCAGCCACGGATTCCCCCTCCCTCTCCCACCCCTCCACCCCCGCCTTCCCCCCAGCCCACCCCCCCTTCCCATCTCCTCCATGGCAAAGACTCCCCCGAGGATTGAGTTCAACCTGGTAGATTCAGTCCAGGCAGGTCCAGTCCCCTCCTCCCAGGCTGAGCCAAGTATCCCTGTATAAGCCCCAGGTTCCAAACAGCCAGCACATACACTGAGGACAGGACCCAGTCCCACTGCCTGGATGCCTCCCAAACAGATCAAACTAATCAACTGTCTCACTTATCCAGAGGGCCTGATCCAGTTGGGGGCTCCTCAGCCATTGGTTCATAGTTCATGTGTTTCCATTCGTTTGGCTATTTGTCCCTGTGCTTTTTCCAATCATGGTCTCAACAATTCTCGCTCATACAGACCCTCCTCTTTCTCGCCAATTGGACTCCTGGAGCTCCACCTGGCACCCGGCCTTGGATCTCTGCATCCGGTTCCCTCAGTCATTGGATGAGGTTTCTAGCATGACAATTAGGGTGTTTGGCCATCCTATCACCAGAGTAGGTCAGTTCGGGCTGTCTCTCAACCATTGCCAGTAGTCTATTGTGGAGGTATCCTTGTGGATTTCTGTGAACCTCTCTAGCACCCTGCTTCTTCCTATTCTCATGTGGTCTCCAGCAATTCTATTTGTAGCTTTTTAAGTAATGTCCACGCTATTTTCCACAGTAGCTGTAACAGTTTACACTCCTACTAACAGTAAAGAGAGGTTCATCTTTCCCCACATCCTTTCCAGCATTTGCTGATTTGTTTTTATCTGGTTGCTGTTTTATACTGGTCATTCTGATGGGGTAAGATGAAATCTCAAAGTATTTCTAATTTACATTTTCCTGTGGCTAAGGATACTGAACACTTTGGGGGGGGAGCAGGGTACTGAATAGTTTTGTTTTGTTTTATTTTACTTTATTAAGAAATTTTCTACTCACTCCTCATGCTGTCCACAGACCCCCCTCCTCCCTCCTCCCAACCCCCAGCTGAATAATTTTTAAAGTATGCTTAGTCATTTGTGTTTCTTCTTTTGAAAACTATGCATTCAATTCCATAGACCATTTTTAAATTAGGTTGTTTGTTTTCCTGATGATTAGCTTTTTGAGAACTTTGTATATCTATACTAATAATTTGTCAGATGCATAGTTGGTAAAGATTTCTCCCATTCTGTAGACTCCATATTTGCTCTATTAACAGTATCCTTTGCTGTATAGAACTTTTAAGCAAGGTAAATATAGATGATATAGATATAGATTCAGATATATAGATATATCAAATGTATGAACTGACATATATATGTGTATATGTGTGTATATATTTGTTTGTTTGTTTGTTTGTTTGTTTTTACATCCAAACTTCAGTTTCTCCACTGTCCTCTCCTCCCAGTTCCTCCCAGCCACATCTTCATAGATATCAACTAGCCATGGAATATCAAGTTGCAATGAGACTAGGCACCTCCTCTCCTTTCACAGCTAGATGAGGCAACCCTGTACGAGGAAAGGGTTCCAAAAGCAGGCATCGGAATTAGAGACAGCCTCCATTCCCACTGTTTGGAATCCCACAAGAAAACTAAGCTATATAACTGTAACATATATGCAGAAGGCCTAGGTCAGTCCTTTGCAGGCTCCCTACTGGTAGGTTCAGTCTCTGTGAGCCACTATGAGCCCAGGTTAGTTGATTCTATGGGTTTTCTTGTGGTGTCCTTGACCCCTCTGGCTTCAACAAGCCTTCCACCCCTCTTCTACAGGATTCCCCAACCTCCACTTAATGTTTGGCTGTGGGTCTCTGCATCTGTTTACATAAGTTGCTGGATGGAGCCTCTCTGATGACAATTGAGCTAGGCACCAATCTGTGAGTATAGCAAAATATCATTAGACATCATTTCATTGACTTTATTTTTTTCCAGTTGTCCTTTGTTCTGTCCCAGGTCTCTGGGTTGTCCAGCCTTTATGAGTTCCCTCTCATGGCATGGTTCTCTTTTTTAATTCAATCAAGGACTAGGGGATAGACCCTCAGACACATCAGCACCTAGTTGGTTCAGACAGTGCCTATCTTAGTTAGATTTTTCTATTGCTATTGTGAAACATCATGACCAAAAAGCAAGGTGGGGAGGAAAGTGTTTATTTTGTCTTACACTTCCATATCACTGCTCATCATCAAAGGAATGACATGATTCCAGGTGGCAGTCCAGACCAGGGGCATCCATATGACCTTTGGTAGTAACATGGGCCATGGACGTGACACAGACCCCTGATTCTGCATGGCCACAGACCCAGACACAGCCTTCAGCAGCAGGATAGGCTGGTACTTCATCATGGCTTCAGGGGCCTTCAAAGGCTACTCACATCAGGCTCCTCCTCTCCACCCTTGTGTCTCCAGAAATGCCTCTCTTCATAGTGCTCAAAGTGTTCTGCTTCTCTTTCTCTCCCATCTCTCCACCCCATACTTGCACATCTTAGTGTCTCATGCTGCAGGCAGGCCATGCATTGGGCAGGATCTCTGGGTGTCTTCAAGTGTTTGTCCAACCCAAAGCTTCCAAAGGAAATAAATTTCTGGCTAAAGTTATATGCAGCATTGTAAAGCTGTAGTTCAACATAGTTGTCCAGTCTCACGGTGGAACTGCACCAAAACCAACTAGAAAGATTAACAAATAGACCAATGATGGGAAATAAACACAACAGGACATAGTCACTCATTTGTGGGTCTCCATTCTTCAGGTACTGCTCTTCTTCCTGGGCTAGGATGCAGCTCTGGGAGTCACAGCAACTCATAGAGTGGTCGGTTTTCTCAGAGGAAGAAGGCATAGGCCCACTAGCACTTGTTTTTGTTAGTGGCTCAGTTGGTGGGTGAGCAGTGCAATTCACCTTTTCCCAAGGAGCAAGAACAGCAACCGACTTAGTGTCTCCTGTTCTGCCTCATTTCACAAAACACAAACATCTCATCTTCCATTTCCCCACCACCTATTTGCTCACTTCTTTCTCTACTGTCACTCCACTGTGTGCTAACTCCCTTCCCATGGCTTCCAGACAGGCATGGGCCAAGGTGTTGTCTTTGCACTTCCCTGTATGCTCAGGCCCAGCTAGGGCCTGGCCTGATCTCATGTTGTCTGGGCATTTTCAGGCATAGCCAGACCTTTTGTGGACCCTGGCCAGTCCACTGTGTTGTCTAGCTGCTTCCCAGCTTCCAGGATTTATTTCTTGATAATCCCAGTCATGGTGCCTGCCACATGACAGCACCATTTTTTTTTGACATTTGTGGTGATATTTTGTTCCCTAAAATATTGTGCACCCTAATAACCTTATCTGGGGTCAGAGAACAGAACAGCCACTAGATACAGAGGCCCGAAAATGGTGGCACACATACCTTTAATCCTAGCATTCCGAAGACAGAGATCCATTCGGATCTCTGAGTTCAAAGCCACACTGAAAACAGCCAGGCATGGTGACTCACGCCTTTAATCCCAGGAAGTGATGGCAGGGAGCAGAAAGGTATTTAAGGCATGAGGACGAGGAACTAGAGCTTGGTTAAGTTTTTAGGCTTTTGAGCAGCACAGTTCAGCTGAGAGGCATCTAGTCTGAGGGAAAAAGGATCAGCTGAGGAATTGGCAAGGTGAGGTGGCTATGGCTTGTTCTGCTCTGATATTCCGGCATTCACCCCAAGGCTCCAGATTTGTTTTTACTAATAAGACCTGTTAAAAATCATGCTACAGACACTCTCACAGCCTCCTCCAAGGTCCTCTTTCAGTCCTTTCTCACTAGGCCAGGGGAGAGGTGCCGGAACAATCACTCTCAGGAGAGATCGAGGCCATGGCTGAGGGTACAGCTGCCACCCCACTGCCGCGAAAAGCCCAGAGCACAATGCTCAGGCTGTTGCAGCCACCAGTACCATCTTGACTCTTCTACATTCAAAATCCAACACTTCTTGTGCCAACAAATACCATCCTTCTATGCCCCCATTATGTTTCATTTAATTTAATTTGCATATTATTGAAACAAATATTTCATATTACTCCCAGATTCACATTTTCTCCTTTACACCTGTGTGAATGGCAAGCATTTTTTTTTATACTTCTCTGCCATCATTCTTCTTTTCTCAACATTTTCCTATTGTATTTGCCAAATTTCTATATACTGTAGAATTTACCTACTTATCTGCCATCTGTCTTCCCTGAGTTGAAAGGTCAAAAATACATTGAGAAGATCTTTTCATCTGTCTTGCTTCTTCTGTACCCAACACCTGGAAGAGATGCTGACACCTGGGAGGCATTCCACAAATATTTGTTGAATGAATGAATAAACACTCCCATATTCTTTCATTGAAATGGCACATGTTCTAGACAACAGTGTCACTCATTTATGTTTATTTTAAGCCCCTGTCCTTACAAGCCTCTATTATGCGGTGTGTTGAGGGATCTGGAGTCTATAAACGACACTTCCAGCATCTCTTACCAGCTGGCTCCCTGTCAGCCCACTGTTACTGTGTTCGGATAGGAATTTGTATTGTGAAACACTGTTCATCTTGCTTCCAGTGTGCGAGAGTTTTCAGTGGTGACAGACGCAGCTGCAGCAGAGAGAGAACAAAGGTTGCCGCAGCACAGCCACCGTGGCAACACTGATCGCAGGCCATCAGTTCATCAGCAGGTGTGACACTCAGGTTGTGACACCCCTGTCCAGCCCGTCACAGCAAGCAAGGTTTGGGCCTCGGTTTCTCTCTCTCTCTCCCTCCATCACTCCCTTCCTCTCTCCCCCTCCCTTCCTCTCTCCCTCTCGCTTATTCCTCCCATCTTCTCTCTCTACCTCCATATGTACTACTAAACATTGCCTGCATTTTGTTCATCCAATATTTGAGTAACCAACTACTGCCATCAAATTTCTTCTAACTTTGATCATGATAGTACAGGTTATAAGCCCAGCACTTGTGAGGCAGAGGCAGTGAAAACAGGACTTCAAGGTCATTCTTGGCTACATAGATAGTTCAAGGCCAGCCTGGGCTATAGAACATACTGCCCCAAAATAAACAAATGAAAGAATCTCTTCTAAATACTTAGAACATTCTCTTGATAGTATCTTAATTAATAACATATTACTAAACCTTATTCTTTTTCTCTCCCCTTCAAGTTTTATTTTGCTTCTTGCATGGTCTTCAGTTCATTTTCCATAGGAGCTGAGATGTGATCCACACAATCAATAAAATGCTATTTCAACCTTAATAAATATTCATAACCATAGGAAATGACATAGCACTTTATTATAGAGCAATGATGGTATAGATCTGGACATGTTTCAGTTATGTCCAGAAGATCATCCAAAGTGACTATTGAAGGCCAGCATAAAACAAAAAGCAACTTGTTTAAAATTCCTGATTCCATAGTAAACTCATTCTGAGATCCTCCAATTAAAAGGCTGTAATTTCCACTAGGGTATGGGATGTGTTCAGAGAAAGCTGAAGAACATTAAATGTTCTTAATATCTAGTTACAATTTTGCCCTTCACCTTAGCTTTCAAAGCCAAACTTGACTTCAGTTTTCCATCACATCATTTCATAGTCAGCTTAACCTTATTCTTAATCTAATGTGTGTTTAGATATTGTAGTTTAATTCTAATTTATTAAAATTGCTTTTATAATGAGATTTTCTTATAGTTAATGTTCAGTGTTGTATATCACCATACTTTCCTTATCTAATTTCTTTTTCCCCTTTTATTGAAAATAGATTTCTTTCTCAGATGATACACCCTAATTGAAGTTTCCTCTCCCTAGACTCTTCCCAGTCCCTCTCTCTACAACCTCTCTCATCCAGATCCACTCCCTTTCTGTCTCTCATTGGATAAGAACAGGCTTCTAAAAGATAACAACAACAACAAAACATAACAAAATAAAATAAGATAACAAAGCCCATTATTTTGAAGTTGGTCAAGATTAGCAGAAGGAAAAGAGCCCAAGAGAAGGCACAAGAATTAGAGACCCACTCTTTCATACAGGAAGTATACTAGAATTCAGCAGGGAATCCATCCAGTCCTGGCTTTTATCTATAGGCAGAGCTTTAATTACTGTTTTAATCTTGTAATGTGTAATCTTGTAATGTGTTGTTTATATCTTCTTGGTTTAATTTTTATAGTTCATATTTATTTAAAAATTCCCATGTTTCTTCTAGATTTTTCAGCTTTTGTAGTATAGGTTTTCAAAGCATAACCTAAAGATTCTTATGAGTCCATTGGAGTCTACAGTAAACTCACCTTTTCCACCTCAAATTTTGACAATTGGGACCTTTTCCTACTTTTCTTTGGTTAGTTTGGCTAAGAGTTTGTAATCTCATTTGTCTTTTTAAAACAGCCAATTCTTTGATTGAGTCTATGTATATAATTTTAAATATATCATTCACTAATTTCTTCCCCAATCATCATTATTTCCTGGCCTCCTACTGCATTTAGGTTAACTTGTTTTTCTAGAATATTGTCTTTATTTAAGATCTCTCTGTGTAGCTAGAGTTTTCTACAGTCCTTCCTGGCCCACGGTCAGGACAAATCTCTCTCACCCGCCAGTCCCACAGCTGTTCAAACCCAAACAAGCAAACACACAGAGACTTATATTACTTATAATCTGTATGGCCGTGGCAGGCTTCTTGCTAACTGTTCTTATATCTTAAATCAACCCATTTCTATTAATCTATAAGTTGCCACATGGCTCGTGGCTTACCAGTATCTTAACATCTTCTTATGGCAGCGGCTGGCAGCATCTCTCTGCCTCAGCCTTCCACTTCCCAGAATTCTCTTCTCTGCTTGGCCGGCCTATACTTCCTGCCTGGCTACTGGCCAATCAGCCTTTTATTTATACAGAGTGATATCCACAGCATCTCTGTATTTTTATGTAAGCATAAATTTTCCTCTTAGAATAATGCTAACTATATTCTAGAGATTCTGATAAGATGCAGTATTATTTTCATTTGATTGTAGACATTTTAAATTTCTTCATATTTTCAATGAGTCACACTGTTCATTAAAATATTGTTCTGTCTCTGGTGTTTGTATAGCTGCTTTTCAATCTAGTTAGTTCTGCATCTTTTTAAAATTGTGTGTTCAGGTTATTTGCATTTAAGGTTATGATTGAGAGAAGTTTGCTGTATATATGTATTGAAAAAGGGTCTTCCTCTGTAGCCCTGGTTGTCTTAGGACTATCTATGTAGACAAGACTGGCCTGGAGTCACACAGATCCTCCCAGGTGCTGGTATTAAACCACATCTGATCAGTTTGACTTTTGTTGTTCTTTCTGTTGTTGCTGTATTGTCTGGCTGGATTATTGTTAGTTTCTTCTTCCTCTATTAGTCCTATGTGCTTTATGTCTAAGTCATATGTGGTTCTCCTTCCTCCTCAGGGATCATTCGCCACTGGCCCATGTGGATGGAGGGAGCAGAATTGGGGAACAGAGTTTGGACAGATGTGGATGTGATGGAGATAACACTCTGGGAGATGACTTCAGTAAGACAACTCAATTTTATTCCAGAGTATATGGAATATATAGGTTTGGGGACAGTAGCTGAGGAAATCACCCAATTTGCATTAAACAGCATGATCCTATCATAAGACTTCATATGAGGCAGCAGGGTCCTATAGCAAAGCTCCTATTACAAGTCTTAGTTACCATATGTGCAGCAGGGCCAAAGTTTTTATCAGGGACCTATGCCAAGGGTCATCACACTAGAGAGAAATCAGCATCTGGGCTTTAAGACAGCTTCCAGATAAGGTTAATCATTGAGCAAGGTCTCCCAGCAATGTTAGATACATTCCCAGCTCTCCCTTTTTAACCTGTTCTTCTCATGAAATTAATTACATGATGCATACTTGAGAGTGAGATTTTCCTCTTCCTTTGTGTGTTACTTCCCTTTACGGTTATTCTGCAGTGATGGCTTAGTTGTCATAATTGCATTAACTTGTGCTTGTCTTGAAATGTTATTTTTTCATTAGTATTAAGAGGTAAACTTGCTGGTTATAAAAAAACACCGGGTTGCTTATACTCAGAAGTGGAATACACCATCCCATGCCTTCCTGGATCTTAGTGTGGCTGCAAGATCCAATGTTGTTTTGATTCTTCTGCTTTTCTATGAGTTCGTGTTTTTTCCTACAGCTTTTTATATTGTTTGTTTGATTTGCATTTTTACATCTTGAACTTAATGTCTTGTAGAGGTTCTCTCTCATACACACTCCTATATGAAGGGGTGAAAATCACCTATGGTTGGCATGATACAAAAGTAAAAGGACTGAACTCTGGTTTTGCTTAAAACCTGGTTTTATGTCAGAACACAGTCCAAAAATGGAGTTGTCTGGGAATTCTGAGTTCTTGAGAGAAAGAAAAAAAAAGAAAAAACCAAAAACCAAAAACCAAAAAACAAAGCAAAACAAACAAACAAACAAACAAACCCAAAACAATCATCTTCTGATCTTAGTTTCAGTGTCTTCCAAACAAAGAATTGTTTTTGGACTGTATAGTCAGGCTCTTCCTAGGTGTAGTGGACAGGAGTGAGCTTACTTCAGCTGTTGTTCTTCATGTGCCTCCATGGAAAAACATGTTTTTGCCATGTGTGGCTTATCCTTGTGACTAAACACGTTACTCGGGTGATTTTTCTTAATCTTCAGAATATGAATTGCCTGGTGCTCTGAATAAAGTTGGTTATTGCGTGAGACTTTAATCCACCTCTTTTTTGGCCCTGAACTCCCAGGTTCATGTCACCAACTAGAGTGGCAAACAGTTTGTACAGAAAGAGTTCTGGATTCTCCTCTGTTTTGTCTCTCTATCAAATGTCAACCTCTTCATTTTTTTAATCACATGACAAATAGGAATGAGCAACTTTTGTCTTAATATTTACAGGAGTCTCACAAGGGGGAATTATTATTTTTCCCTATTAACTCAGAAGAGCACACAACAGCCAACACTCAGATTTTGTTCCTCGGTACCTACATGTTGTTTTCCACATTTTTCATAGGGAAGGGCATTATTTTCACTCTCCATTGTTCCCTGCAAATGATCTGACATCTGACCCCCACAACTTACACATTCACACATTTTTTTTTTATTTCCAGAGTCAGAGACATGAATGGATCGCCAGGGAAAAATTGCAAGGTACACTGAAGCTATGCATTCTGCTGAGCTGGGAGAAGTTAATTACATTGGAAGTCCAAAGCAGAGTAAGATCGATTACAATGTCGTTCTTAAAGGTCAGCTAATTCTGAACATGTTGAGTACACAGTATGTAAGGAGAAGAAACACATAGTTTTAAATGATTCTAGAGTACATTGCTACCTTGATTACAGGTCGGATGAAAGTTTGATTTGTAAAGGCAAGCATCAAACACTGTTTTTTTGTAAAGAAATGATTCCCTCATACTGCAGCAAATATAATTATTTGACAGTAGCCCCATGCGAATTTAGAATTGAACACACTTATGTACTTCACTTGTTCCTTTGAGAATGTTAAGAGACATTAGCATTAAAGTACTGATTAGGAAAAATTCAGTGTATAGGGTTTTTTGGAGTTAAAAATTTCAATAATTAAGTATTGAAATGATAGACAAAATGGAAAAGGAGAAAGCAGAATGAGGGAGTAAATTATAAATGAGGAGGAATGTACAGAGGTTAAAGGTATGAGAAACAGTAAAAAAAAAAGTATGGATTGCATACAGAAGATGAAAAGTAAAATGATAAAAAAAATCTGTTCAGGCAAGTTACAATAGAACAATTGAACAAACACCAAAGTATAAACAAAAACAATAAAACAGTTAAAAGTTAAATAAGAAATAAAGCACTTGGCAAGATGGATCAGCAAATAAAAGTGCTTGTTTCCAAGCCTAGAAACCTGAGTTAGATGCCCAGGACCTGCATGGTGGAAAGAGGGAACTGAGTCTAGTATCCTCTGACTTCACCAATTGAGCAGGTGTGCACCCCACACACACACACAAGCATGCACACACATGTACACACACTCGCAATCACACCCACGCTTTCAATGTGAAGTTCCCTAAAGTTTCAGACATCTTCATACCTTTTGCAGATGGTGGTGATATTTGATTAGGCTTAAGAGGAATTACCTTGCTGGAAATGTCACTGAGGGAAGACTTTGTGGTTTCAAACCTCACACATTTCCCAGTTAACTCTCTGTTTTATGCTTGCAGTTTGTCTTAGTTACAGTTTCTATTGCTGTGAAGAGGCACCATGACCATGGCAACTCTGATAAAGGAAACATTTAGTTGAGGTGGTGCCTTACAGTTTCAGAGGTTCAGTCCATTATCATCTTAGTGGGACATGGTGGCATACAGGCAGACATGGTGCTAACTACATCTCGATCAGAAGGCAACAGGAAGTAGTCTCAGTGTCACACTGAGGGAAGCTTGAGTAAAACAAACCTCAAAGTCCACCCCCAGAGCGACACACTTTCTCCAACAAGGCCACACCTACTCCAACAAAGCCATACCTCCCATTAGTGCCACTCCCTTTGGGGGCCATTTTCTTTCAATCCACCAGAGTTCAATATGTGAACCCTCAGCTTCCTACTTTTGTCACCGTGCCTGTCACTTGCCGTCATGTCTTCCTGCCCTGACAAAGTCTTATCCCTCTGGAAGCATAAGCCCAAATAAGCTGCTTCATTTAGAAGTTGCCTTGGTCATGATGTTCCATCATGCAATAGGAAAGTAACTAATCCAAAGCCTAATATAACCTTCTTTAATTGTAGAGAATTATGCATAGTGAATTGAGTTGATAGAGTACTTATAACACAACACCTTCTCCTTGTTTTTGAGTACTTCACACATGATTGTCAGGTCCCAAAGAAACTCAGAACAAATAACTAATTATGGTGCCTAGTAGTATATCCAAGTTCATGCTGGCCTGTAGGCTCACTCAGTAGCTATGGCTCCTCTCAGCTCTTCTCATGCCTCCCCCTGCCTTAAACTCCCCCTGCCCATGGGCTTTGCTTCCCTTTCTCCAGCTTCTGATTCCTACATAAGCCTGCCACTTCAGCCAGGAGCTCCTTCTGCTCCTCTCTCGTTCCATTTGGCCCCATCTCTCTTTTCTTCCTCTCTCACTCTCCCTTCTCCCTCCTCTCATGGCCTAGTTCAGTCTACTGGTCACGTTTACTCCACTACTTTCTATTTCCATTCATTTGCCTTCAAATTGCATGATGTCATTGCTTTTAACAACTAATACTCCATCGTATAAATGTACCACATTTTCTTTATCCATTCCTTGGTTGAGGGACATCTAGGTTGTTTCCAGATTCTGACTAATACATATAGAGCTGCTATGAACATAGCTAAAAAAGTGTCCTTATTGTATGTTTGAGCATCCTTTGGGTAAATTCATGCCCAATATTGGTATAGCTGGATCTTGTGGAAGATTGATTCCCAGTTTTCTGAGAAATTGCTATATTGATTTCCAAAGTGGCTGTACAAGTTTTTATTCTCACCAGCAGTGGAGGAGTGTTCCGTTTTCTCCACATCCTCTCCAGCATGAGCTGTCAATGGTGTTTTTGTTTTTTGCCATTCTGACAGGTGTAAGATGGAATCTCAGAGTTGCTTTGATTTGCATTTCCCTGATGGCTAAGGATGTTAAACATTTCTTTAAGTGTTTCTCTGCCATTTGAGATTCCCTTGTTGAGAATTCTCTGTTTAGATCTGTGTCCCATTTATTAATTGGATTATTTAGTTTATTGCTGTCTAATTTCTTGGGTTCTTTATATATTTTGGAAATACGACCTCTGTGAGATATGGGATTGGTGAAGATCTTTTCCCATTCTCTATTGATGTTAGTGTCTGCTCTTTTGGTGTCCTGTTTAGGAAGTGTCTCCTGTGCAGTGCGTTCAAGGATGTTTCTCACTTTCTCTTCTGTCAGGTTCAGTGTGTCTGGATTTATGGTGAGGTCTTTGATTCACTTGGACTTGAGTTTTGTGCAGGGTGATAGAAATGGATTTATTTATATTCTTCCACATTCTGACATCCAGTTATGGCAGCACCATTTGTTGAAAATGCTTTCTTTTTTCTGTTGTATAATTTTGGCTTCTTTGTCTAAGATCAGGTGTCCATAGGTGTATGGATTTACATCTGTGTCTTTGATTTGATTCCGTTGATCAACCTATGTGTTTTTAGGCCAATTCCATGTGGTTTTTATTACTATAGCCCTATAAAAGATCTTGAAATCAGTGGTGGGTGATACCTCTGGAAGTTCTTTTATTGTACAGGATTGTTTTAAGTTCAAGTCCTCTTACTTGAGACCTTGAACTTGACCAATAACACATTATACAATGAACATTTGCAGGTAAAGCTGTCTGGACAAAAGGGTACACTGCATGATACACAGCAGCTCCCAGTGCCACCAAGACAAATAGAGATGCAAGAAAGACAGATGAGCAAACTGGACTTTTTTGTTTGCTTCTTTGTGCTTTTTGGGTTTTGTTTGTTTGTTGTGGTTTTGTTTTGTTTTGGGGTTTTTCATTTGTTTTTAACTAATAGTTATATTTTTATTTTCATTTTTTATTTCTATCTTATTTTTACTTCTTTTTAAATTTTCCTTTGGGGGGCACTACAAGGGTGAAGGGTGGATGTAGGCAGAAGTTTCTGTATCTGGCCAGAAACTCCCAGATACCCAGCAGTCACTTCCTAAATAATTAACTCTGAGGCTTAATAATACTTATAAATGCTTGGCCAGTAACTCAGGCTTATTAGTAAGTAGCTCTTACACTTAAATTAACCCATAATTCTTATCTATGTTTAGCCACCTGGCTTGGTAACTTTCCTTAATACGACATTCCCATCTTGTTTCCTCTGCATCTGGCTGGCAACTCCTTGACTCTGCCCTCCTTCTTCCCAGCATTCTCTGTTTGGCTTTCCCACCTGACTTCCTGTCCAGCTACTGGCCACTCAGTGTTTTATTAAACCAATTCAAGTGACAAATCTTTACAGTGTATAAGAGCATTATTCCACAGCAGGTAGATATGCAGGGACTAGGAAATGAGTGGAATTGGGGTACATGATAAGAAGTTACCAAAGAATCAATTAAATATTATGTTAAATAAAACAACCTTCTTATTTCTACTGAGCCCTCCTCTGCTTCTCGTTGTAACTTCTTTTAGACTAAGGAGGCAACAGCAGGCCTCCAAAATATTTTGGATTAGGATGGATTTTTGTATGGTTACAAATTCCTAAAACTATAAAGATAGACACCCAGGTTAACAGAAACAGATTTAGAAATGTATGTCTAACTTCTTATGTCTTTGTTATTGTTCAATACCATACTCCTAGAAAATTTTAGGTAAGGAACGACATATTTGATAAATAAGGTATATTTGATAAATAAGGCTTATAAATTGTAGGGATACACCTACAATTACTACAACGCTATATCAATCACTTATTCAATGATAAGCATGGGCCATTTCTTCTAATTTTCCCAACAACCAAATGTAACATATACTACTTCTAACCCCATTTACATATAAAATAAGTTATGGACATTATTAAGTAACTTGCTTAAGGTCAGCCATTGGCAATGGTAGACTTCAGATTTTCAGTCCAGATAGGCTTGACACCAGGCTTTGAAGTTACTATGTGGTCACATCTTCCCCTGAATGAATTTATGGTCTTAGGATGTGAGAAATAACAGATTATTCTGATGCCCCTAAGTCTCTCAGTCTTTTAAATCACCTGACTTCAACTTTTCCACTGTCACCAGGAGGTCCAACCTCAAGATTTCCTGAACACCTAAAGTAATCCGTGGTTTTTTGCTATTGGGATTCTTGAACCAGCATATTCCATTTTGCTCATTAAAGGACGTTATTTGGGGGAAAGAGACCCATTTAATGGGGGGAAAAAGGATAGCTTCTGTGTTTTTTATACTACTTCGTAAAGAACATTCTTTGACGTTATGAAATTTAGCACTGAAAAACTTAATAAGCAAACTATATATGAGCACTATTAAAATGAAATTATAGATTACCTCACATATTCATCCTCTACTAAAATTGTCTCAATGATCCAAGGTTTTTGCTTATGTAAAGTCACTTTTTCTAAATATAAGTATCAACAATTATTTTATCTTGTATTTTTGTGTGTGCATGCATGCACACATGTTTATATATAATGTCTGTCATGGAGTGAGTAAAGGTCAGGTGACAGCTTGTGGAGTTCAGTTGACTCTTTTCATGTCATCAGGCTTGGTGACTTATCCAGTCAGCCATATTGCTGGCCCAGTTTAACTAGTTCTTTAAAAGTATAAATTATTTTTTTCAGAGTGCAAATAAATGATGTCTTATTCCTTTATAATCATCCCATTCAGATGTTGTGTTTTATTATAAAATAAACATTATGCTAGTGATATTAAAGCAAAATTTTGTTATGTCGATCCCATACTCAATTCAGTTCTACTAGCCACTACCTACACATTCTAAAACACTGCACTTTATGGAAGATATATAAAGTACTCAGTTCATTTTGCAAAACACATTTGAAAGTTTTGCTGTTCTTTTACATTTAATTGGTAAAAATTAATTAGCTTGAGAGAATTGAATTCCTCTTCTTCTTTCTCAGGAAAGGTCACATATTCTCATACTACTAAATTATAAAAATGATCAAATCTATTGAAAAAGAACACATTAAAAGCCTAATGTCAGAAACCACAGGGCAAAATCATTTGTGACTGTACCTCTGGACAGCTGAATGAAGTTCCAGGCATCTTATGCAGCACATGAAGCACATGATTAGCTCTGGATTGTACATCAAGTCATGTGCTTCCTGTATCAGCTGTTAAATGGCTAATAGTGCTTCACTGATAATTGTTTAAAATTCACTGCTAAACAGAACACTGTCAGGGAAAATAAGTGTGAGGTTTAATAAAACAATACAGGTTCTCACAGTTTCAAACAGAAACAATGAGTATGGAGGAATTGCACAGTATCAGTATGCCACAAGAAAACAGACACCCGCCAGGCCTGATCTTTCTGAGTGCATCATTAGCAGGAAAATACAAAATTGAATGTCACAATGTATCTCACAAAGTTTATTTTCAATATATATTCTATACTTAAGATAAACTAGACTGATGGTTTCAGGACAGACATCCAAAAATACACATTTTACTTGAAATTTTAGAGCTGAATTTTTGGGTAGATTTCAATTCCCCATCTCTAAGAAAGGCTATTTATTGTCATGGGAAGTTTGAGACATGAAAACTTGGGGTGAAATCAAGCTTCAACACTCCTGAATTGCATCATCCTGAGCTATTTCCTTATAGTCTTCAATTCTGGTAGAATTTTCTCAGTTTCTAAATAGAAAAGTGTACCAACCTGATTGACTGAAAGAAAAAATATATAGATTTGAATGTGTAGGTTTTACCAGCTAGTGATATAAATAAAAACAAAATTTTCTGTAATTATCAAATTCTAATAGCTTTAACAAGCATTTATATTTTTAGTAACTCCTGTGATCACAATAAAACCAAGTATTCATGCTGATTCTGAAGCTCGGTTAGTACAGTGCCCATCTAGTAAGCAGAGAGCCCTGGCTTTTTCAGGCACCAGTGCCATATAAAACCAGGTAAGATGGTAAATACCTGCAACTCAGGGTCTAATTTTAAATAAATTTAAAATCTCCTAGGTATAATAAACAACCGTAGCAAACTAGGAGGATCTATTGCACCAGCAATGAAAAATTGGTATCATACATTTCAATACACATAATCCATAATAGGACCCTTCAAATGGCACACGTCCATATAAAGCTAACAAAATATAGACAAACTCTGTATTGGAAAACTATAAACACTGTTGGAAACTATACCAAAAAAAACTAAACTGGGAAGATTCAAAACTCATTGCTTGGAATATTGACACTGGTAAGATGTCAAACATTATAAGTGTACTTATAGATTTATTAGAACCTCAACCAAAGGCCAATAAGCTATTTCATACATATCAGGAAACACATTATATAGGGATCTATAATAGGCAACAAAATACAGAAACAAAGAATGAATCTGAAAATATTCAGCATTAAGAATTATGGTAAACCTGCAATAAAATAAATATCATAAGGTTCTAAGATACAGTGGTATTAGTAAAAAACAGAAAAATCATTAGATATAAGACAGAGTCCAAAAATAGACTCAGTCAAGTATAGGAAACTGATTTTTGAAAATGTGACAATTTTTAAAATTTATTGAAAATAAGTATTTTTCTCACTTAATATATTATAATTATAACAATTTCCACTCCTTCTAGTCCTCCAACTTACTCTCCACCCTCCTCCCATCAGCATCTACTTCCTTTATGTCTCTCATTGGAAAACAAACAGGATTCTAAGGGATAATGATAAAATATATTATGAGAAATTATAATCAGATAAATCAGAAACTATCATATTGGAATTGGACAAAAGGAAGAGAAGGCATAAGAAAAAGACCCGCTCATTCACACACTCAAGAATCCCATAAAAACACCAAATTGGAAGCCATAATATATGTGCAAAGGACATGTAAGCTAAAAAAGAGAGAAAAGAAAATACATAAATAAAATAGAATTTAAAAATAGGAGAACCCCACTACTCCAGCAAAAGCCCCCTGCTGTACTGGAGGCCATACTGATTTTAGAAACCTCAGAGGCTGCCCAGCTGTTCCCAGCACCACCCCCTCCCCTCAGCCCCATATCTGGGCAGACAATTCTGGCAAAAGACCCCTGGTCCCTGAGGCTAAACCTGTACTTTGACCCCAGAGGCCACACAGGTATCTGGAACCCCAGAGATCAGACCAGTTCCCAGAACTGTAGAGGCAATGTGGGCACCCAAAACTTCAGAGGTCACACAGGTCACCAATCACCAGCAGAGACATCTTATCTGAAAACACATTGGCCACCAGAACCACAGGTCACTCAGGCCAGAAGACTAGAGAGGAAACAAAAACCAAGAGAAACTCAGAAACTGGCACCTAAAACTATAATTACCCCAAACCCAGATGACTAGAGACCAGTTTAACAATACAACAACACCCAGGGCAATATGGCACCGCCATAGCCCAGCTATCCTACTATAGTAAGTTCTGGATATTCCAACACAGCTGAAGCACAATAAAATGACCTAAAAACCAATCTTATGAAGGTGAAAGAGGCCCTTAAAGAGGAAATGAATAAATCCCTTACAAAAAAAAATCCAGGAAAACAAACAGGTGAAGTTTCAAGGCCTGAAAATGGAGTAAGAAACAATAAAGAAAACACAAAGTGAGAGAATCCTGGAGATGGAAAATCTAGGCAAGCAAACAGGAACTACAGACACAAGCCTCACCAAAAGAATATAAGAGATGAAAGAGAGAATCTGAGGCACATAAGATACAATAGATTGACACATTGGTCAAAGAAAATGTTAAGTTCTTGACACAAAACATACAGGAAAGCTGGGACACTATGGAAACAGCAAATCTAAGAAAAATGGAAATAGGAAATAGAGACGATTCCAAGATAAAAAAGCCCAGAAAATATTTTCAACAATCTCATAGAAGAATTTTCCTAACCTAGTGAAGCACATGCCTATAAAAGTACAAGAACCGTACAGAATACCAAATAGATTGAACCATAAAAGAAATTCCCACTATTACATAATAATCAAAACACTAAATATACAGAAGAAAGAAAGAATAGTAAAGCTGCAAGGGACAAAGACCAAAGAGATAAAGGCAAATCTATTAGAATGACATCTAACTTCTCAGTGGAGACCCTAAAGGTCAGAAGGGCCTGGACAGATGTCCTGCAGTATCTAAGAGACCACAAATGCCATCGTAGACTACTATACCAAGCAAAACTTTCAGTCATCATAGATGGAGAAAACAAGATATTCCATGACAAAGTCAAATTTAAACAATATCTATACACAATATCTAGTACCTTCTATAGAAGGTACTAGAAGGAAAACTCCAACCTAGGATATTAACTTTACCCACAAAAGCACAGGAAATAAATAATTTTCTCCTCTCTCTCTCTCTCTCTCTCTCTCTCTCTCTCTCTCTCTCTCTCTCTCACACACACACACACACACACAAAGACCACCATCACCAACAACAAAATACCAGGAATGAACAGTCTTTGGTCACTGATGTCTCTTAATACCAATGGACTCAACTCACTAATAAAAAAAAAAAAAACGCAGGCTAACAGAAACAGGTTCCAGCCTTCTGCTGCATACAAGAAACATACCTCAACATCAGAGAAAGACATTACCTCAGAGTGAAGGGTTGAAAAAAATTTTCCCAAGCAAATGGACCCAAGTAGTAAGCTGGTATAGCCACTTCAATATCTAAGAAAATAGACTTTCAACCAAAATTTTTCAAAAGAGGTGGGGAAGGACACTTCATTCTCATCAAAGGAAAAAATCTACCAAGATGGCATCTCAATTCTGAACATCGATGCTCCAAACACAAGGGCACCCACACTTGTAAAAGAAACATTACTAAAGCTTAAATCACACATAGACCCTCACATATTGATAATGGTAGACTTCAACACCCCACTCTCACCAATGAACAAGTCACTCAGATGGAAACTAAACAGAAATAATGAAGCTAACAGATGCTATGTCTCAAATGCATCTAACAGCTATCTATAGAACATTTCATTAGAACACAAAAGAATATACCTTCTTCTCAGCACATCATGGGACCTTCTCCATTACTGATCACATACTAGGTCACAAAGCAAGTCTCAACACATACAAGAAAATTGAAATAACCCCCTGAATTCTATCAGACCACCATGGATTAAAGTTGAATTTCAAAAACAGAAACAAACTCATGGAAACTGATCAAGTTTCTACTGAGTTACCAGTGGGCCAAAGCAGAAATAAAGAAAGAAATTAAAGACTTCCCAGAATTCAATGAAAATAAATGCACAACATAACCCAAACTTATGAGACATTCTGAAAGCAGAGATGAGGGGAAAGTTTGTAGCACTAAGTGCCTTCATAAAGAAATTAGGGAGATCTCATATTAGCAAATTAACAGCATACCTGAAAATGCTAGAACAAAAATAAGAAAACACAAATAAGATGGGTAGACAGCAGGAAATAATCAAACTCGAGACTGAAATCAATAAAATAGAAACAAAGAAAATAATACAAAGAATTAATGAAACATAGATTTGGTTCTTTGAGAAAATCAGTAAGATAGACAAACACTTATTCAAACCAACTAAAAGGCAGAGAGAGAATATCCAAATTAACAAAATCAGAAATGAAAAAGGGGGCATAAAAATAGACTTTGAGAAAATCCAAAGAATCATAAGTACATACTTCAAAAACCTGAACTTCATCAAATTGGAAAATCTAGAAGAAATGGACAGTTTTCTTGATAGATACCACTTACCAAAGTTAAATCAACATCAGATAGACAATTCAAATAAACCTATAAACTCCAAGGAATAGAAGCAATTATTAAAGGTCTCCCAAACAAAAGAATCCCAGGTCCAGAAGGTTTTACAACAAAACTTTACCACACTTTCAAAGAACAGCTAATACTAATACTCCTCAAATTATTCCATAAAATAGAAACAGAAGGAACATTGCCAAATTCTTTTTATGAGGCCACTCTCACCCTGATACACAAACCACACAAGATTCAACTAAGAAAGAGAATTATAGACCTCGTAAATAATAGACCTCATGTACATTTCCCTCATGAATATTGATGCAAAAATACTCAATAAAATACTTGCAAATTGAATCCAATAATACATCAAAAAGATCATCCACCATGATCAAGTAGGCTACATCCCAGAGATGCAAGGATGGTTCAACATACAAAAATCAGTCAATCTAATCCTCCATATAATCAAACTGAGACAAAAATCCATGATTAGATGCTGGAAAAGCCTTTAACAAAATCCAACACCCTTAATGATAAAAGTCTTGGAAATATTAGGGATACAAAGGAAATACCTAAACATAATAAAGGCAATTTACAGAAAGATTATAGCCAACATCAAATTAAATGAAGAAAAACTCATTCCACTCAAATCAGGAATAAGACAAGGCTGTCCACTCTCCCCATATCTATTCAATATAGTATTCAAAGTCTTAGCTAGAGTAATAACACAACAAAGGGAGATCAAGGGGATACAAATTGGAAAGGAAGAAGTCAACATAACACTATTTGCAGATGACATGATAGTATACACAAGTGATCCCAAATATTCTACCAGTGAACTCCTATAGCTGATAAACACCTTTAGTGAAGTGAAATGGATACAAAATTAACTCAAAAAACTCAGTTGCCCTACTATATCCAAATGATAAACAAGCTGTAAAATACAGGATGTAAAATAAATAAATAAATAAATAAATAAATGAATAAATAAATAATATAAAAATACCTACAAAATGAGAAAGAAAGAAAATGTAGCACATTTATACAATGCAGTATTACTAAGCTGTCAAAAACAATGACAGCATGAAATTTGCAGGCCAGGTTAGAACTAGAAAAAAAAATTATCCTGAGTAAAGTAACCCAGACCCAGAAAGACAAACGTGGTATAGACTCACATATAAGTAGATATATTAGCTGCAAAGTAAAGGATAACCAAGCTAAAATTCACAAACCCATAGAAGCTAAATAATAAGGAGGGCTCAAGGTGGGAATGCATGAATCTCCCTAAGTAGAAGAAATAGAATAGCTATTCCAGGCTGATGTTGGGGGTGGGTTAGGGGGAGCAGGAGGAATCAGGTGGTGCGGGGGTGGGAATAGAAGGATAGAGTACTGGGAAAGACAACTGGAATTGGTGGGCATTTGGGAATGAGCTAGAGACCTAATGCAATGGAAACTCCCAGAAATCTCTGAGGGTGACCCTCGCTAAGACTCTTAGCAATGAGGGATGTGGAGCCTGAACTGATCATCTCTCACAACTAGGCAAGTCTTCTAGTGGATGGATTGGGACAACAGCCTAGCGACAAAACTTTCAACATATAGTTTGTCCTGCCTACAAGATATGCTGGGGTAAAGGTGGCATGAAAATTGTAAGAGTGGCCAACCAAGGACTGGCTCAGTATGAGAGCACGAGAGGGAGCTGACCCATGAAACTGCCTAGAGGGCTAGGACCCAGAGACTGGACAGCCCAGAGACCTATAATAGAACTAAATATGACTGGCAAAAAAAGGTCAATAAATGATTTCTAAATATATTCTGTTATACTCATAGATGGATGCATAGCCCAGAACAGGGGTAGAAGGATTATTAGAGCCAGAGGGGTCAAGAACATCAAAAGAAAATACACAGAATCATCTGACCTGGCCTCATAGGGGCTTATAGAGACTCAATCGACAACCTGGGTGCCTGCATGGATCTGACAGAGACCCTCTGCATATATCTTACAGTTGTGAAGCTTGGTCCTCTTGTGGAACTCCTAACAGTGGGAGCAGGGCTGTCTCTGAATCTTTTGTCTGCTTTTAGGACTCTTTTTCTCATAGTGGGTTGCCTTGGCCAGCCTTAATATGAGGGGAATTGCCTAGTCTCACTGTAACTTGATATGCCATATTTGATTGATATTCATAGGAGGCTAGTAAGGAAACAAAGATAAATGATTCTACATAGACATAGAAAATATGTAATTCAAATCAAATCAAGAAGGTGGCAAAATCTAGTTAGGTAATGTTAGAAATTAATACAAGAAGTTCCCCTACTAGTTGTACCAGGGTAGACAGCTGACATTAGGGAAGCCTACAAGAGATGATATCTAGCAGCATGGAAATGACTTTATTGATCATCAGTTTCAGAGCCTAGAAAATGTTTCAGAAAACTACAGTGTATTTTAGTGCTTGCTGCTCCTATAAGAAAGGAGTACTTAATTCTGAATACTCTGGGAAGAAGAAAGGTTTATTTTGGAGGAAAAAACATCAGCATTTAGAAGCACCATTAACTCAGCTCCTGAGGAAGAGCTCCTTTGCTGGGTCACATTGTGGAAGATGGTGCCACAGCGAAAGCACATGCAACAGGGAAGGTGGAATGGCATGCTAGACAGAATGCCACAGAACTATGCTCTGGTCAGATGTGCTCCTCTATAACTCACTCTTGGAGGAACAGTAAAGTCCCATGAGAACTACCAATATCCTTCCTGAGGGCAGTGACACCAATAACTTATCCACTTCCCCTGATGTCATCTCCGATGAGCTCCAGTACCTCTCAATATTGCTATGTAGGAAACAAGCTTCTACAAAGTAGATCCAAGCATGGAGACAACATGAGATGCATCGGGTATTTATATTTTAATAAGCATATCTATAGCAACATAATATGAGAGTGATATGAAGATAGTTTGAGTTTCAAAGCAGATCAGAAGATACCACAAATTTTGCCAAGTATGATGATGAATATATTTGCTGCCTTGGCAAGCTAAGAAAGAAAAATCAGGAGCACAAGTTCATGTCAGTTACATTGTAAATTGAAGCCTGGGCTATATGAGATCCTGTCTCTAAAGACAGTCCCAATAATAAACTAACCAACCAACCAACAAATAAATACTATGTACTTAAAAAGTGGAGGAAGTTTTGATGATTAATGAGCTAAAGTACTGCAAGGAATTTGAAGAAATCATTTACAAATGGACAACTCTTGAGGAAGAGTTCCAATATAAAATTGGGAATTAGTCCTTGGAAGTAAACCATAAAAGCATTTTAACAAGTAATTATCTCTCCTCTGCCCAAAAAATCATCACATGAAGGTCCCTAATAAGGTATGCTGCTGCCACTCATAAGCAAGCTTAGGAGTTGCCTAGCAAGTAAGAAATTAAATACTCTTTGCATAATGCACATCTCAAATTAAACACTGAAGTGTCACTATAGATAGAGATGTTGCCATAGAAATGTGCAGTTGAAGAAATATACTTCTCGACAATAATGAAATAGGCACACTTTTATTTAAATTTGTTCTGATATGAAAGTAATAAGGTGTCTTTCAAACAGCTTCTTGAAGGCTCTCATTGGTTCCTTCCCAACTACAGCATACCTTTGGAGTTATTAAAACTTAGGATTTACTTGTCAAATCCTGACAGGCATTGTATCCTCTTAACAGGGAATTGAAGCTTCACGTGAAGACAGCAATGTTATCAAAGATCTGCTGTTTGAAAGTGATCCTGTCATGAATTCTAAGTGTGGCTCAAAGGAAATCTCTCTCTGTTCTGTCAAGCCAGGGCTGGGTTCGCAAGAATGCTTAACCGTGTTCAGTGGGGCTTGTTGTTTTGTCAGTCATTTATCTGAACACTTACAATGTACTGTCAACCAGAAGAAAATGTCCACTAAAATGAATTACAAGCTTCCAAAGGAAAAAGTGTGCCCACTTCCTAGCTGTAAAGTGTTCAAAAGAGCAAGTTCTTTTTCTCCCTGACTCTTAAGGAGTGGAAACTGCAGTACTGGGGAATTCTTGCTCTCCTGAGGTTTAGCTTTTCTTTCTAAGGATACTTGTCATGCCATATAGTTAAGCCTAACTTTGAACTCCTGATCCTCCTGCCTCTATTTCCCCTGTTCTAAGATGACAGCATGTGCCACTATGCCCATCTTCCCAAAGGGGATGTTTCTGACTTATGTGTAATACTTAATAATTAGAAGCAAGAAGTATAGTGAACTCACTTATTAAAAATGCAAATAACCAAAAAACTTATGTAACTGGCATTTTAGAAAAATGTTAATGGCCTGAAGCAAAGTTAGCTTGACACTTCAAGGATTTAAAAGAAAATAGCCTGCACGCAGCTCTCAAGTAAAGATATGTCCATACATTAATTACTAAAAACTCAAAGATTCTCAAGGTCAGCTGCTGCCACCGCCATTGTAGATCGTGAAAGAGGGGCTGAAAGGAACAGAAATAACATGGAAAGGGAAGAGAAAGGCCATACAAATACCTGCTGTGGCCATCATTGAAATGAGCAGGTAAGAGAAGGTACAGAACCATTATCATGGCTTGAATAGGAACTATCCAGCTGCATTGAGCCCTAAGGTCAGCAGCTGTTCCCTTGATGATGGTGATGTCTTGGGAAGTTCTGAGATCTAGGCAGAAGAAGATAACTTTGAATATTTCTTGGGGGTAGATAGCTTTTCCCTGGCTCCTTCATGCCTCACTTCCTCTTGTACACCATGGAGTGAATAGCTTTTATCTCGCACACCCCTTCCAATATGATGCTTTGCCTCATCATGGGCACAAAATCAATGAGATCAAAGCCCGTAGACAGAAATCTCTAAAAACTTGAGATAAAATAAAGCTTCTGCCGGGCGGTAGCGGCGCACGCCTTTAATCCCAGCACTCGGGAGGCAGAGCCAGGTGGATCTCTGTGAGTTCGAGCCCAGCCTGGACTACAGAGTGAGTTCTAGGAAGGCCGCAAAGCTACACAGAGAAACCCTGTCTCGATAAACCAAAAATAAATAAATAAATAAATAAATAAATAAATAAATAAATAAATAAAGCTTCTTTCAACCATTCCTGTCTGGTGTTTCATCACAGTGATGGGAAAAGTAACTAATACAGTCTCACCAGAGCTTTGAAGGAGTGAGGGCAAGTTCTCGAGATAGGAAGATAACAAGCCTGTCACTCCATGAATCCTCGAATCTGGGAGGGGGGACACTCATTTCATGTTCAGACAGAAGTGGTCACGCAGTAAATGCTCTAAACATTTAATAAGTTATATCCGAGTCATCTCTGACAGTGACCCTACATGTCTGCACTTGACCCAGGAATACAGGTGACAGAAAAGTATAATATGAGTTTGGACACAGGCTTTAAACCCTGAGTCAGCAGGAGCTCTGTGCCATCCTCCACGGTCACTCGACCTACCAACATTAGTTTTCTCATTTGTAAAGTGGGGTTAATCATAGATGCTGAGAGGCTCAATTAGAGATAGGAAAACAGGCAGTAAAGTACTTCATAAATTGTAACCTGTCAAACAACAGTAGTTAAGAATGCACGGATGATATCAATCAAGTGACCCTTTAAAGCTTTGTTATCAACTTACTTTATCCTTATGTGAAACTGACAAAAAATAACAGATAGATGTTCTCTTTTACCAACTTGTCCTATAAAACCTCAGGGAGTAAATATTTCAGGCCTATCAGGCAAACGGCCTCAGTCCCAATGACTCAGCTTATGCATGTGAACTCTGTCAGACATGGTGCAAACATGTAGCATGCTGCTGTTTTAATAAAACTGTGAAAAATCAGCAACGGGCTAAATTTCTTCATAGGTTGTAGGTTGCCAAAACCAAGCTGTAACTGTTCTCCAATATAACATTTGTTCACCAATACCTTTGTGCTCCAAGACGCAACCCAGATTTCTAGTCCCTCGTTCTCCACCAATCTATTTCTTGCCAGTGTGAACATGACAGCCCTGAAGAGTAAGGCCAAGAATTTTGTAGAATGTCCAGAAATTCATTTTTCTTTGTCATCTGTTATCAAAACATTGTCCCTTGGAGGCTGTGAGGTATCTGTTTATTTTTAGAAGACATCACGAAATGTGGCATTGTCTCCTCCAATCTGATTCAGTTATCTGTGTAACTTACTAGCTGCAATGCTAACTGTTCGTCTTGTCAAGGTGGCATTTTCCTATTTCTTTTAAAATAAAGAATCATCTCTTTTTCCTTTTCTACACATTACTGGTTGGAAGCACAGCTGCAAATCTGGCTCCCTCAAAGGGAAGGGATCTCAACTCATATCTTGGGAAGAAAACTATCAGAGAAGGTGTGGATATGGGCTGTGACTTCCACAGCCATCAATATTTCTTGGAGATGATGTCAGATATTCTTTTGTTCTTTACTATTTCTTTGCAGCGGTTTTCATGAGCAGCTGTTCCTCACCTATAATCATTGTTGTGGTAGTGGGCTAGGAATCATTCTCTATTCCATGCCTGCACACGTATTGACTGAAGCTCAAGGAAAGCTTCTCGTTTCTCCCACTTTGTTCCTTTCCTACTTAATATATACCAAGGATGCACTTAAGATGTGCTTTTTGTTCCTTGGCTATCATCAACACTGTCATTGTTTATTCTAATGCTTCAGTTTTGTAACTCTGGCTCCTCTGTGTTCTTTCAACACGGCTGTAGAATACTTTGATATGGCCTCTTCCTACATTTTTTTTCTTTGTTTTTTCGAGATAAGGTTTCTCTGTGTAGTTTTGGTGCCTGTCCTGGATCTTGCTCTGTAGCCCAGGCTGGCCTCGAACTCACAGAAATCCACTTGGCTCTGCCTCCCGAATGCTGGGATTAAAGGTGCGCTGCCATCGCCCAGCTCCTACATTTTATTATTGTAGTTTACCTAATTGAGCTTAATTTAGTTTAGTCTAATTTCAAGTACTTACTAATAATAGAGCACACTGCAGACTCATTTTTACTTCCCTACTCCAAATCTAGAATCTGCCATTTTCTCAAAGGACCTTGTTCATTTTACTGGAGAATCAAGAGAGCAAACTGTGAGTGCTGCATGTGATGTTGCCAGTGGGGTTTTGTATTTCTAGGCCTTCTCAGAGAATTTAGAACTCAGAAATCCCAGAGCCCAAGAATTTAACTATGTTCATCTAACTAAACAGTTAGTTTGGCCAAATAAAATGTATCACAGTTAAAATTGAATTTCAAATTAACGATTATTTGTTTTCACATGGATATATCTCAAATATTGCTGTGAATCCAGCTCTGGACTTTTAGATGTAGGAACATAACCTGGAGTAACTAGAGATAATAGGAATTTATAAAGAGGATCATAGAGGGAGGCAGAGAGAGAAGTCCAGAGAGGAAGTCCAGAGAGGAGATAGCAGGACATAGGACCTATGGAAGGGGAAGTAGGGGAAATGGGAGGGGGAATTACATGGGAAAGAGTGTAACACAGAAGGAAGGGGAAGGAGGAGGGATAAATCACTCTAATGATGTTTCTAAGAGCTATAGGGAATTCAGTGTTTGCTTATATTTACATATATTTGCATATATTTAAATGAAGTTACACCACTTGGGGTGACAATGCCATACATTAATTAAAAAAAAAAACAGTGCCAAGCAAAGAAACCTCTTTTCAACTTGTTTGTTGTGAGAGTCCATAACCTCCAAAGAAAACTGCCTATTGCTGTGGCCCTTGCTTGCCCATCAGGAACTGAAGGTAAGACCTTACTTCTGAAGACACACATGACAGATCATTTGGAGCAATGGAACTAGAACCAACCTGGAAATCTTCTCCTTGAGGAGAAAAAGTCATGAAAACCGGTCTCCTTACCAGCAAGAGTCGTGAAAGCTGCCACGGGCAAAAGGCAATCAGTGGTATTACTTATGTCATTCTTACAACCTACACTTAAAAAAAATGTTCAAAGATTTTTAATTGAAAAAATGTTATACAATATATTATCATCATACTTTTTCCCTCTCCTTACTTCTCCCATACCCTCCCCACCTCCATAGTCACCCAGCTTCCCACCCCTTTGCTCTCTCTCTCTCTTTAAAAAACAAACAAACAAACAAACAAAATAAGAAACACACACACACTGGCCAATCTAATGATTCTTATGCTATAAAGCTTAATTCTATCAAGAAAACCAACTTCTATCAGAATACAGACTTCCTTCTTACACAGCTTATCTTCCTTCTGGAGGATATAAGAGACCATAACACAAATAATGATAACAGTCCTCAGTTCTAAGAAAGTAAGTATTATACTCTCAGATACTTGAAGGACCCCGTTCTATAAAGTAAAAGGCTATGATGAGTACATCAGCCAAGTGATTGATACAGAGGTCCTGCCCAGGCCTTTAGAGTTCATGACAAGATAGGAACTCAATGTCTTGACCCCTTCTCACCACATCATAGGCAACATTGTCGCAGGAATGAATGCTCACACTCAGATGGTCATCAATGGAGGCATGCTGAAACTGTTGGCCCAGTTCCAAGAACATGAAGCCCTCTATGCAGAAAAAAAGCTGACTGGACCCTGAGAAATGTAGTATCCAGGCCCCACTGCCACATTCAGAAGCTGGTCATGTGTGACCTGCTGCCTTCTTTGGTGGCACTCCTAAAAATGCAGATTTCAAAGTCTAGAAAGAGACTGTGTGGACCATGACTAACTTTGCAACAGAGGCCTCCTTTGACCAGTTATTTTAGATTGTCTACTCAGAAGTCTTGTAGCCATTTCTGAATCTGTTCACTGTGTCAAAGTGAATTCTACTGGAGCTGATATACGCTGGAGAAATTGCCACTAGAGCAAGACCTCTTGAAGCATAAATCCTGCTTCAGCAGCAGCCATAAATAATATTCAAAGCAGCCAACTATAATGATGACAGCCAAACTGGTTGCCAAAGAGGGGGTTGTTATTTGATTGACAGCTCCCTGCTCAAGGTAGAAAGAAAATGTATGACAGCTATCAATCAAAAGGTCAGATAAGCCTAGTTCCAACAGCTTAGTTTATTTGAAGGAAAGATGAGTGTTAAAGAATGATTATTAGAAAATTATTATATCGAAATTCTTAATAGTCATTAATTGTATTTAACTCCTACCCAATAACCCCAGTGAGAGTTAGGTACCTCTGATCTGTCTCAGGTATAGAATGAGATCCTGTCTCCTCCCACAGGCAGAGGTTCTGACCTCATTCTCTATATACCAGTGATTTAAGGTAAGTAAGTATTTAATAACACTGCAGAACTCTGCCCCCTATACATGGCCTGCTATTGCAATTTCATGGTCAGAGCAACTGTGACTTCACACATGGTGAGACCCTTACAAGACTGAGCCCAATAACATTTGTGGAAGCAGAGCAAGCTCATGAGGCTCACAGTGCATACAAATCACATGAGGTCCCTTTGTTCCTTGAAAATATATAAGCTGATAAGTTCTGTTGGAGGGAGAGAGACTTCTCGTGGGTGGTATAGCTGCCCATCAGCTGCCTTGTTCCTCCTCATCCATACTCCTGCACATAAACCCTGATTAATTCGTTGATTTACACAACTAGACAAGGGTGAAACTGTTTCTTTGGAGAGTCATTGGTATCCTATCTTCAGGGAATAGATGTTTCTCCACGTCTCACCAGGAAAAGTGACACAGCATTTGGCTCTCAGTTAGGAACGTGACAGAATCAAAAATGTTTCTGAAAGGAAGCATATTGCTATTGTTGTAGATTGTTAGCACATGCAACGGAATCTAAGTTGAAAGTGAGTCGTCGGTAGGAACAATCTGTTGTGGCTGCACTCCCCACGTTGTATGCACGGCAAGGTCTTCTTGCTGCCCAGGCACTCGCATTGTCCCTGTTATGAGTGTTGAGATGTGAAAATGAGGGCTTCCTTCTGGGCGTATAGTGCTTGTTGGGAGGAAATCCCAGGATGGGCAGATTCCTCTCTGTATATGAAGAGTTGTGCCTCTGATAAATAGGGTTCACCATGTACATATAGGGATGCCCTTAACGGCTAGTGAACTAGAGAGTGTATTTCAGTCTCTAAAAGTAATAAGTATGGGACAAAATCATAAGCATACACACACACAATCTGCTCCAAATTTTTATCATATTTATGAAATATTTTTTAGAAATATTTTATCTTCAATCATTACTGAGATAGAGTGTCAGACTAGACACCATGAAGACTGACAAAAATGAAATGACATATTTTACTATGAGTTCAAATATATATTGTTATTAGCAATATGTGACAGCATTGATGTATTTATTTACTTATTAGGGCCTTACTACATTAATCAAATAGTATGAGTTCTAGATGTTTACATTCTTCTCTTCACATTTAATATCATTTAAGGGTTTTGTTTTGTTGTTTTGTTTTGTTTTTGCCACTCTAGTGAGTTTATATCAACAATGTGATGTGGCAGCAGGTACTTTCTGCATAATATCTGTTTAATCTCCAATAAAATCATGTGGAAGGAGTCATTAATAAATGTCAAGCTAGAGTTAGAATATGCACTGTCACACCTGAGACTCTCAGCTCTTAACCTTCCTGGCGAACCTGCCTCTGCAAGTACATCAATCCTCTTCCTTGTGTGCCTGCACATCACTGCACTGGCAGAGTTATTTTAGTGAAACAGATTAAAATCTATCACCCTTTTCCCATTAGCTCAAAATATTAATCAAACTGATGTTGCATCCTTTCCTTTTAACCTGTGACATTCATAAAGCTGCCTCTGGTGCACTAAGAAATTAGGGTTCAAACTGAAACTTCAGTAAGCATGGCTGGTGAAACAAAAGAAAATTCAAGAGCTGCCACACAAGTGCAATTATGCACAGTGTAAAGTTTTCAGTGACTATGTGGAACAAAGATCTCCCTTACCACATTTGCCAATACCTGAGTGGTATACCTAGGGGCTAGGTTCAAGATTGTGAGCATTTTCTTTGCAATAACATGCATAGATTAAATCAGTAACTGCTTCCACTGTCCTTCTCAATCTACAGTGGTATTCAGAAAATTGTTACATGTACTTATAGGGTATGATTTTTGAAATACATACACAGAGCCTAGAGATGATATATGGTAAATTTATAACAGTAAAGAAGACTAAGGCCAGAAAATTAACATATCCCTTACCTTACCAACTTATCATTTTTGAAATGGGAAATTCTGAAAAGTAATCTCAGCATCTAATTTTGGAATAAGCTACACAGTTACTAAGTGTCATCACCATGATGTACAATAGAACATGTAATCTCTTCTTCTATTAAAAATAAATAAGCTGTTTTACTCTCTGAGCAACATCTTCCTTTCCTCCAACTCCCTCTTTCCCAACATTTTAACCACTTTTTACTCTCGGCTTCAAAGTTATTAAGTTTTAGATAAGTAGACTCATGCAGTATTTATCTTTTTGTGCCTGACATATTTCATTATAATGTCCTCCATCCCTGATGTAAATAACATTACTTCCTTCCTTTTTAAGATTGGATTAGTTCTTTCTGTTACTAATTATTTCTCTGAATATGTGTTAAATGACATGAAATCTTGAAATTATCCAATGTTAGCATATATTGTATCATATTGTATAACTATTGATTTTGTCCTTTGGGTATCTTCTACTAATTAGAAGTCATTTAAATGAATCTGCCATACCAGATTGTAATTGGAATCTACCAAATATTCTGTATTTCAAATTTCTGGAGAACAACTACTTTAACATGTAATTCTTAATCTAAAGACAGAACAAAAAGTAGTAACTGTTTTGTCATTTTCATTCTGGATTTTCTTTCTTTTTTAAAATTTTTCATTTATTTTACATACTGACCGCAGTTTCCCCTCCCTCCTCTCCTCCCATTCCCTCCCCCAACCTCCCATCTATCCCCCATCCATACCTCCTCTGTCTCCATTCAGAAAGGGGCAGGCCTCCCATAGGAGTCAACAAAGCTTGGCATATCAAGTTGAGGTAGGACCAAGCTCCTTCCCCTGCATCAAGGCTGGGGAATAGTTCCCAAAAGCTAGCTCAAGCATCAGGGACAGGTCCTGATCCCACTACTAGGAGCCCCACAAACAGACCAAGCTACACAACTGTCAAACACATGGAAAGGCCTAGGTCAGTCCCACATAGGCTCTCTAGCTGTCCAGAGTCCTTGAGCTCCCAAGAGCTGGAGGGTCAGCTGTCTCTGTGGGTTCCCCTGTCATGATCTTGACCTCCTCCCCTTGCTTGTATAATTCCTCTTCCCTCTCTTCAACAGGACTCCCGGGGCTAGGCTCAGTGCTTGCCTGTAGATCTCTGAATCTGTTTCCATCAGTTACGGGGTGAAGGCTCTCTGATGACAATTAGGGTAGTGCAATCTGATTACAGTACATGGTCAATTCAGACACCCTCTCCACTGTTGCTAGGAATCATCCTTGTGGATTCCTGGGACCTTCCCTGGCACCAGGTTTCTTCCTAACCCCCAAATGCCCCTGCCCCATCAAGACATCTCTTTCATTATTCTCCCACTCTGTCCCACCCCCAACCCACCCAACCCAATCCCTCATTTCCCATCCTCCCTCCCAGGTTTACCCAGGAGATCTTTTCTTTTTCCATTTCCCAGAGAAATCAATGTGTTCCTCTTGGGCCCTCCTTGTTACCTAACCTCTCTGGGGCTGTGGATTGTAGCCTGGATTTTCATTGGTAGAATCAGTGTGAGGAAATGGAAGGAGTTAATATTCCAGAAGACAGAGTTCCTTAAAAATATACAAAAATAAGAGGAAACAGAAATACAGAACTGCAGGACAGAAGTTTCAGTCATGAAACCTTGCTTCATGGAAAAACCATGTTTGCTGTTCTCACCATTGATTAGGACTACATAACCCTTCTACTCTTCACTGAGAGCATCAGAAGCTATTTCTAGGGACATGATGCTTCTAATAGAAGGTGAAGTTTTCACTCATTGCTGACTTTAAGGAATTTCTGATCGCCAATGGCTGGGAAGGAGATATGCAACTTCATGTTCATATAGCGAATTGATCACTTAGGAGACACCACTGAAAACAGAGGCATGACCCTTTCAGTGCCTGAATATTCTCTAATAACTTTAACACATTTGCATTGATCTAATTATCCCTTACAGCTTCCTTCAGTGCTGCATTCATTCTATCATTTCTAACTTTCAAATAACTCTATTATTTAGACTCAGAAATATAATTAATGTTATGTTTTGTTATTTGCGACATATTTTGTTGGAGTGAATGGCCCAGACAGAAAAGAACCTACAGTCTAAGAGAGAATAGCTAACACAAGATAACAGTTTCAAGCACCCATGATTTGGATTTGCAAGGAAGAACCATTTAAGTGTGAGAAGAAGAACTTTCCAGCTTGGTAGGAGTAAAAGCAAAACAGAATGCCTAGAGGAAGTGGCTTTTGAAGTGGGACTTGAAATATCAATAGAGAACTGGGTGTCAACATTGTTCTGATCTCTGACAGTATGCTTACCAACGCCAAGTAATGTCTTACACAGCAGAGTACTGGGAAATACTGGTTGAGAATGTATCCCTAAACAAGCCTATTAGCTATTGTCACCAAAACACAAGATCTTAGGAGTAGATGGAAATACCACATACTTCAGTCACAGAACTTGGAAGGTTCAACCTAGTATTGACCTGGATACCACCTCTCTAAGGACTAACTCCCATAGTATCAAAAGGTGTTATGTACACTGCCAAGGGTAAAAAGCAAATAATAGTCCTATCCAGCTGTGATGCCTACCAACTACAACAATAATAGCTCTGGCAAGATAGCCCCAATGGTGCAATAGTGGCTTTTATATCTTAGAGGATAACCAAAAGCTGTCTAATTGGATTTAAGTTCCACTCATCAAGAGGGAACTCATGCCTGTGACTATAAACTAGTGGGTTTAAACTACCCATGGGTAGAGAGGTCGTAGATCCCAGTGGAGAAACTACTACTACTATTTTCTAAATTAATAAAGCTTCTAACTATATTATAAAACCTTGTCTTTATACCCACAGGTAAGTGTATCTTGCATCCCTTATCAAAGCTTCTTTTAACAGCAGATGGAGACTACTAAAGACATCCATGACTAGACAAAATACAGAGAATAAATAAGTGTGGAGTAACTATACATCTACAGGACAACTCCTACACCTAAAGCTTGGAGAATATCATGGAAAACAGAGAAGAAAGATTATAAAATGACCAGAAAGTCTGCTGGGATAGTATCTTCTAGATATGAGAAGAAGCTGCACCCTTGAAATATCAACAATAGTGTCACTTAAATAATCCCTAAATAGTGACTGTAGTGGTTGACATACCAACAAGGATGGAAGAAATGACTGCTGAGGGAGGAAGAATAACTTGTCTCCAATACCGAGGTCCTGAATAGGCTGTCTCTAAACCCAAGTTGTCAATCCTAAACACATCTACATGTGAGCACATTAAATGGTGTCTCATTAATGACAGCTGATTATTTAGTCCCAGATAACCAGCATTGATTATCCCAGTCAGCAAAGCTTTCATTTCCATAAATTGGTTTCTTATTAAATACAGCAGATTCTCCAGCACCAGCTGATCAGAATCCACAGGTTCTTAGTTCAAAATATACACAAAAAGCTCAGATAGTTTTTGAGGGACTCTCAAACTTCCTTCTGAGACTTCTCCATCAGGCCTTCATTGTCTACAGTGCTCTCAAAAATTTTATCTTCCAAGCTCCCTCACCTTATTTGACCATCTTATGCAAATTGTGACCAACATTTACACTGCATTCAGCACTCCCAGTCTCTATTATCCTTCATTTTTCTACTTTCTAATGTATAACATTTTAGATACAATATGATTGGATCATCTTTCAGTTCTCAAAATTTGTTTATGTTTATTATTATTATTATTATTATTATTATTATTATTATTATTATTATTATTTTAGATAGTGTGTGTTGGTATGAATTAAAATGTCCTCTATATCCTTTGCTCTACAAAAGCTTCTCAGTTTCGAGAGGTCCCATTGATTGATTGTTTCTCTCAGTGTCTGTGCTACTGGTGTTATATTTAGGAAGTGATCTCCTATGCCAATGCATTCAAGACTACTTCCTACTTTCTCTTCTAGCAGGTTCAGAGTAGATGGATTTATGTTGAGGTCCTTGATCCACTTGGACTTAAGTTTTGTGCACGGTGATAGATATGGGTCTATTTGCAGCCTTCTACATGTTGATATCCAGTTATGCCAGCACCATTTGTTGAAGATGCTTTCTTTTTTCCATTGTACACTTTTGGCTTCTTTGTCAAAAATTATATGTTCATAGGTGTCAACAAGGCAAAGTGACAGCCTACCGAATGGGAAAAGGTCTTCACCAACCCCACATCTGACAGAGGACTGATATCCAGAATATATAAGGAACTCAAGAAATTAGACATCAAAATGCCCAACGGTCCAATTAAGAAATGGGCAATAGAACTAAACAGAGAATTCTCAGCAGAGGAAACACAAATGGCTGAAAGACATTTAAGGAATTGCTCAACATCCCTAATTATCAGGGAAATGCAAATCAAAACAACTCTGATATACCACCTTATGCCTGTCAGAATGGCTAAGATCAAAAACACTGAAGACACCTTATGCTGGAGAGGATGTGGAGCTAGGGGAACTCTCCTCCACTGCTGGTGGGAATGCAAGCTTGTACAGCCACTTTGGAAATCAATATGGCGCTTTCTTAGAAAATTGGGAATCAATCTCCCCCAAGATCCAGCTATACCACTCTTGGGCATATACCCAAGGAATGCTCAATTATACCACAAGAGCACTTGCTCAGCTATGTTCATATCAGCATTGTATGTAATAGCCAGAACCTGGAAACAACCTAGATGCCCTTCAACTGAAGAATGGATAAATAAACTGTGGTACATATACACAATGGAATACTACTCAGCAGAGAAAAACAATGACATCATGAGGTTTGCAGGCAAATGGATGAATCTAGAAAAAATCATCCTGAGTGAGGTCACCCAGACTCAGAAAGACAAACATGATATGTACCCACTCATAGGAGAATACTAGATGTGGACCAAGGATGACTGGACTGCTACTCACATCGCCAGGGAGGCTACCTGGAAAACAGGACCCCAAGAAAGACACAGGGATTGCCCAATGACGGAGAAATGGATGAGATCTTCATGAACAGCCTGGACATAAGTGGGGGAAATGAAGGGCGAGGGTCGAGGGAAAGAGAGCTCGGGGGAGCGGGAGGTCCCAGCTGGATCAAGAACAG
>CABHPR010141327.1:0-17562 GCA_902168415.1 Peromyscus melanophrys
GGGCCAGCTGTCTCTGTAGATTTCCCCATCATTATCTGACCGCACCCCTCCTTACTCATATAATCCTTCCTCCCTCTCTTTGACTGGACTCCAGGAGCTTGGCCCAGTGCTTGACTGTGGGTCTCTGCATCTGCTCCCATCAGTTACTGGATGAAGGCTCTATGATGATAGGGTATTCACCATTTTGATTATAGGAGAAGGCCAGTTCAGGCACCCTCTCCACTATTGATAGGAGTCTTAGTTGGGGTCCTCCTTGTGGATTCCTGGCAATTTTACTAGCACCAGGTTTCTCCCTAACTCCATAATAGCTCCCTCTATCAAGATATCTCTTTCATTGCTCTCCCTCTCCATCACTTCCCCAAACTTGACCATCCCTTTCCCTCGTGTTCTCATTCTAATCACTGAGCCATTTCTCTCTAACTTCAGACCTCTGTTAAAGAACTTATCTCTAGCAACCTAGACTATAGACGTCTATGAAACAGAAACTAAGATCTCATTTACTCATTTTCTAACTCAGCCACAACCAATATTAGTAGAATGCCTAGAATGCTAGCGTTATTCATTAAATGACTGTTGAATAAATGAACAGGCTGCAATAGGATGAGATAAATTGTCCAATGACCATATCCTTCTCTAGAGTGCACTTCTCTGTATCCTTCATAATGCCAGGTACATAGTAAAAACTTAATTTCTTGAAATTATTGAAAAGTCCTCGAATTTCTGTACCCAAATAAGCTGTTACTAATGATGGAAAAGCAAATTGTCTCTTCTGCAGAGTCAAGTCTTCTGGAGATAGATTTTGCATCCTATATTCAGTCTCTCTCTCCAAAACAAAATAACATGAACAATAACACCCACATATATAATTCTAGAAGTTTATCATTAACTATCCAAAAACTTAAAAACTCATCATCTTTAATCTTTATTACAACTCAGTAACGTAAATATATTTATTGCCAATTTACAGATAAGAAAAATCAGGCTTCCAGTAGTTAAATGACTAGCAGTAAAACTAGTAACTGGCAGAATTTGGATTCAAATCAAGGTCTCTAAAGTCTGTGCCCTATCTATTTCGTCTCTCAACAGGCTTATGAGGCTCTTATTTCCTTGCGCTAGCTTACTACCCAAATGTACATGCTGTAGTTACAATGCCATATTTTGTGAATGTCCCCAAAATAAAAGGAACAGGATGTACTTGAGAAATTATACATTGAGATCAAAGAAATCTGAATGTGAATACTAGCTCTATCACTAATAAACTGTATGTATATTTTCTCTGAGTCTCCACTCCCTCGAACCTATTAAAGGGGTAAAAATTGCATACCCGAGTGTGATGAGGAAATTAAGCTCTTGTAGATTGTAGCTGGAGAGTTTTCTCTCTGGGTCCTGCCAATCCCCAGCAGTCCCTTAGCCCACTTACAAAATAAACATACAGACGCTTACATTATTTAAACTGCTTGGCCATTAGCTCAGGCCTATCATCATCTAGTTCTTACTCTTTTTTTTTTTTAAGATTTATTTATTTATTATGTATACAGCATGTATGACTGCAGGCCAGAAGAGGGCACCAGATCTCATTACAGATGGCTGTGAGCCACCATGTGGTTGCTGGGAATTGAACTCAGGACCTCTGGAAGAGCAGCCAGTGCTCTTAACCTCTGAGCCATCTCTCCAGCCCCTAGCTCTTACTCTTATATTTAGCCCATTTCTATTAATCTTTACTTTTCCACATGGCTCATGGCTTATTGGTACCTTACATCTTCCTTGTCCTGGTGGTGGCTGCAGGCAATGTCTCCCTCTGCCTTTCTGTTCCCTCAATTCTCCTCTCTGTTAGTTCCGCCTATACTTCCTGTCTGGCTACTGGCCAATCAGTGTTTATTTATACAGAGCAATATCCACAGCAGTAGATAAATGTCCCTGAACATACTAAGCAAAGGGTTTTTTATCAGGGCTGGAGAGATGGCTCAGCAGTTAAGAGCACTGACTACTCTTCTAGAGGTCCTGAGTTCAATTCCCAGCAACCACATGGTGGCTCACAACCATCTATAATGAGATCTGGTGCCCTCTTCTGGCCTGCATGCATACATGCAGGCAGAACACTGTATTCATAATAAATAAATAAGTCTTTAAAAAAAAAGGTTCTTTATCTTTGCAAGCTCAACAAGGGCTCCACCTATTTGTCCTTATTATAACAGATTGATAACCTGTCAACATCTTTTGATAAGATATACATGAAAGAGTATTGATATCAACTCTTACAAGCCAGTAGCAAAAGAAGAGATAAATCTGGTGAATGAGAAAGTGAAGACATTGCTGAGGTAGGCTTCCATGGAAGGAACAGTGGTGACTACTAAACCAGCCCACAAGTCACAGCTGATAAAACAGACCATGGGTTGCCAGTCCTTCTAGACATCAGACTATTCACTGCTCCAGGCCACAAATGAAGATTGCTTAGGGAGTGCTTGAGAGTCCCTCTAGCTCACTGAGTTGACTTATTCAGAAACAAATTCAGTTTTCTTCCTCTGTGGAGAAAAGAAAAAAAAAAGTTGGTTTCCTAGGCATAGGAAACCTACTTTCTTGGGATCCAATTATGCATGGTATGCCTAGTTGATTTACAAAACCAAAGTACATGGAACAAGCAGAAACTGAAGCACACTGCCATTACAATTCTTGCTCATGGCTTCTAATCCATTTGCAGGACATAGCATACAAAAAAATTTCAGTGAGTCTTCAAGCCATTCTTTACTGTCTTCCATCATAAGACCAATATTATTCAAGGTAAGATTACTTGACCCAAGTCTTTTCTAGCCAGTAATTATAAACTCTAAGACTATGGTAAAAATCTGACACTAACCAAGTGGGGCTACTTTAGATTCAGAAAACTGTTTGACTTGTCTGACAAACCACAACTTCAAGCAAAGAGTTTTCTCATGTGCTGCCCTAAACATTGAGTAGTTGGATTAGATATTCTCCAGAGACCCTTCAAGCTCCAAACGTTTCCATTCCAAGGTGATGGGAGAGTTGTGCTCTGTGTAGTGTCTGCACAAATCGTAAGTCACATGATAGAGTTTAAAGGAGTGACTGGCCTTCATCCTTCACAATATCACTTCATGCTTTGTGCTGGTAAAACATGTCTTTATGGTTAACTCTGTTGACAAAGGACAGAAGGCTTCACGTTTCATCATTACTATAGCAATTTTGCCCATACAGGTATAATTACTTGATAAACTCGTGGATGTATGTGAACAATTTAAGTAATCATTTGTTTATGATTTGTACTTTGTCAAATGTAACCGTTGAAAATGAAGCAATGGCGTAGCCAATGAAATTTACTTTTAAAATAATGTATATAAACAAGTAGAAGGATGAGGAGAATTCAGAGGTCATACTCCAAAATATAACCATCACTCCTATTTATGATGAAAGTTTTCAGAAATAGCTACTTCATTTTCCCTGCATTTCAAATACTTTAATCACCCTGAATAAATATAAAGTTTTTTCTCTCAAGAGTTGGTGGGAAAAGCTTTGCCAAAATATCATCTTCTGCATTTAGCCCTATACCTTTGAACACTTAGGAAGTTTTGACACAAATGTAATTACTGTTATCACAGCACTAAAAAAAGCCATAGGAGACAGTAAGCAGGGAGTAATAAATACATTCCAGGAGAGAACAGAGATCAAAAAAAATCTCTGACAAAAACACTAAATAAAATCGAATGTCTGGAGATGTACCTAAGTTGAAAGAGTGGGTGCTTAACAGGAACAAGGCCTTGGGTTTTATCCCCAACACCACAAAAAACAGGATACGGTCCTATACAAGTTTGTAATCCCAGCAGTGGAGAGAAATCAGAAGTTCAAGGTCATCCTCCACTACCAAGTGAGTTTGGAGTTCAGTCTTATCTATATGAGACACTGTCTCATAAAATAACAAAATAACATAGCTATGGGATGGCTCAGTGAGTAAAGTTTGTTGTGCAAACATGAGGACCTGAGTTCAGATTCTAAACAGAGCACAAATAACAAACAACAACAACAACAAAAAAGCCAGGCACAACAACACACACTTATAATCCCAGCTCTGGGGAGGTGGAAACTGTAAAACACCTGGGGCTTGCTGCCAACTAATCTATCAAAATCAGTAAGCTCCAGGTTCAGTGACAGACCCTGTCTCAAAAAATATAGTGGAGAACAATCAAATAAGACACCCAATGCTAACCTTACATATAGGGACATGCGCACATATGTATGTGTGTGTGTGTGTATACATATATATACATATATATATATATAATTTAAAACAAAATTGATTATGGGAAAAACTCAACTCAAATCAGAATTAATATAAAATCTTGCAGACAGATAAAAGGAGCCAATTTTATAAGAGCAGGATCCAGGAAGGTTTGATTTAGGAACATTATAAGGAAAAGCCCACTTGATGTTTCATTTGTTCTAGGTCAAAAATGAGTGGGATGTTAGTCTACATTAGAAGAATTTACATAAATAGAATTCAGTTTTTGAATTTACAATTTGATGGAACACACACAAACACACACACAGGCACACACAGGCATGCATGCACTCACACAAAGCTTGCTGTACTTCTTCTGACTGGCTGTTCATTGTCACCTTATCACTCCAAATTGCTGGTCAACGTGCAATTGCCCCAAACAGTTCTTGTTTTTCATCAATATTACTCATTAGATGAAGCAAAATATCATTTCTCAATATTTTCCATAATTTCTCTTCACTACATTGCAGGTTGTGGTTGGTTTTTATCTGTTACAGCACATACTGACTTTTTATTATTTTTGCTGAAAGCAAACATTGCATTTTATCCACTTGAACATTTTCAGCATGTGACATAGGACCTGGCACATGGCAGGTGCTAAACAAACTACTCTATTTTTTAATTATAAATAAATAGCTAAAAGAAATTGAGTTACCTTTGCCTAAGAATTATAAGCATAGGCACACAGCAACTACCCTGAAATATTTCAAAGCCTGTCAGGTGAAAAGGAACTGAGTTTATTATCTTCAGTCATCAAGACCAAAACAAGAACCAGTACATAGAAGTTATAAAGAGATGTGGAATGTTAACTTTCTTATAACTATTTTCCAACTAAAATAGAATGTTTCCTTCTAAGAAGTATTCCATTCACAGAACTGATCAACCGGAGAGTAATGTACATAGTGCCAATAGTTTTGTTTCCAGCAGTCTCTAGAATTCTGTATTTTTAGGTCTCTAGAGTAAGTATCACATCACTTGGGATTTAGACCTGGTTTTGCAACTTACTGGTTGGTGATCTTATTGAACTTGTTTTTATACAGATTCTTAATCTGTAAAATAATGAAACTAGATTAAAATACTACCTCTATTGCAAAAACTAATGAAGTAAATAATTTTAGTTACATGGAATTTATATGTTGCAAAATATGTTCAAGTTGTCCCTTATTTAATCTTTATAACATCCCTGAAGATTAGTCAGAAGGTGTTAGCGTCCACTTGACAAATTAGAAAACCATGACACAGAAAATTAGATAATTTGTCCAACAGTGAATGTTCTTTCCATGACACCACATTGAATTTAACCTGAGGCTTTATGGTCAGTTTAATCATCTTCTTTTTGAAATCTGGACATTCATGCTAACATCCATGGAAGGAAACCAAATCCATTACAGCATGTTTTCACTTACTATTAGCAAAAATAATTATGAAATTCCTGGACAGATCCAGGCATGCCTTTATGAGCACAAACTTCTGAAACTGCTTAAAATGTCCCACCCAAACGACACAGTCCCAGTCTATTATCTCATTGAGCAAATAAAAATGTGAATAAAAGGAGGTTAAAAACCCAAATGAAAGCAAAAATTGAGGTTAGACTTGTTGCTCAAGACTTGGCCAGGGATCAATATAAGGACTGATATTTAGGAGCTTCAGTCAAAAGCCTACATATTGGACAAAATCTATCATCTTATTTCCTAACTATGTCAAATCACTTGGCTACAGGGAGTTACTTCAGTTTTAGAATTGTAAGACCTTTTAACTGTGATAACAAGTTAAAATCTAAAGGGGTCATTGTTCTACCTGCAGAAAATCCCACTTGTTTTCACCATATAGAGAACTCCAGATAAAGTATAGCGATGACTGTGAATACAGAGCAAAGAAAAGCAGTACCCCAAGCCATCTGCTGTTCATTGAACAGCTGAATCAATTCATTTTCTTCCAAAGTCAGCAGAACATTTTTGGTCTCCTATAACTATTGAAAATCATAGCTGCTATCAAAACTGAACCAATAGAAGAACATGGTGTTTCTTCAACTGCTTCACTTCACACAGAATATTTAGTGTGCTGCCAACTTTTCCCTTTGAGGATAAGACAAAATCATTCTTATTTGCCTTTCTCTGAATATTGGAAAGAGCTCAAATACTACAGTATTTTCTTCAAGTCTATGGTATCATGACAGGAGCCTGGACATTTTTCTCAGGTTGGGGATAAATTCCTTAAGCAAAACAAAGGTTCATTTCCCCTTTAAGAAGAAACACTATCTGGGCAGCTGTCAGTTGATCATAACAAGCCTTGCTCTAGAGAACTTTGTGAACATTCTGTAAGGATTGGTGACATCCAAGAGTCTAACCTGGTAATATCTGTTTCTTGCAACAAATCCATCAAACTAAAAAAACAAAAACAAAAACAAAAAAACAAAAAAACATGAAATCCAGTTGTAGCATGAATCTTAGAGAGTCTTATTAATAAAATCAAACCTGAGGCCAGTTATTGGGGTGAACACTGGAAGGTCAGAGAGACAGAATAAGCCACAGCTATCTCACCTCGCTGAATCCTCAGCTGGTCTTGTTTCCTCAGACTGGATGCCCCGAGCCCTCATCCAGAATGGGTCTCAGCTGAACTGCTGCTAGAAGCCTAAAAGCTTAACCAGCCACATGCTTCTCCAGGCCAAAGGCCTCTCCAGGGCAAAATGCCTCTAGTTTCTGATCCTCACGCTTTATATACCTTTCTGTTTTCTACTACCACTCCCTGGGATTAAAGGTGTGGCTTTCTGGGATTAAAGGTGTGTATCACCATGCCTGGCCGTTTCCAATGTGGCCTTGAACTCACAGAGATCCAGAGGGATTTCTGTCTCTGGAATGCTAGGATTAAAGGTGTATGCTACCACTGCCTAACCTCTATGTTTAATATTGTGGCTGTCCTGTTCTCTGACCCCAGATAAGTTTATTAGCATACACAATATTTTGGGGAACACAATACCACCACATCCAGTGTATGATCAAATACTTTCTATAGAAAGTAAATATATTTCTCTGCAACATCTTGGGTTTAATTTGTTCCTTTTTTGAAATTATAAACAATGGGAAAGAATATTTGAAAAGGAGACATAAAATCCATAAACTTTTACAATCCCCTCTGGTTTTAGGAATGCTGCAGACAATGAATCTCCTATCTTGACACACATAAAGTGCAATACATAATGACTTCAAAGATGGGTCATCTTTGGCTGACTGGTGTGGCAGTTTTGATAAGCATTTATTTTTCTTCAAGTACAGAAGGATATCCAAGGATCTAAATTATTACTGGTAAATCTTTGAAGTCCCAAAGTAAAAGCTATAGACATAGGTATGGTAAAAAATTAATTTTAATATTTTTAAAAAAGCATAATCTTTTTTTTCCAAACCTAGCCTAAAACGCAAGGTCTGTGTAAGGAATGAGGTCATTTCACACTGTAATTCAATCCCAGACAAATCTGGCATTTACTTACAAAAGCTTGACTATCACTGGCATTTCACAATCCCCACTCACATGGTTCCATTTATATTGTTTTGTGTTGTTATTGTGCCCCCGTTCGTTTTGCATGTGAACCTCTCACAAGTTTCCTTAAAGTGCACAGAATAGAGTTTTGAACAAAGGACAATTTTAAATATCAGATGAAAATAACTCTTCATAAAGAATATAACATTTCTCAACTTAGTTTGAAAATTCAAAATCTAAGTATTCATAATGGTCACATTTTCCCCATTTGGTTTTAAGCATTTATTAAGTATAAATGCCTTAATGCCTAAGGATCCTTGAAATTATTGGAACCTAGTTTTTTGTCAATTTGTTGTTCATATTTTCATGAAATATTTAACATCACTACTATAATTACCATGCTCTTCAAAGACGCTCATTCTTTGTGAAAAGGTTAATTTGCAGCACTAACAGAAAGTTGTGTTTTTCATTTGCATGCAATGTTCCTCAGTAACTCTATAGGAATTTTCCTGTGAATTCGATTTTATTAGGGATAGTCCACTCTGTTTGCCTAAAAATGCCTTTAAGTTTTATTACTTGAAAAGGCTTCAGGCATCATCTGGCTTTAGAGGATAGAAACAACCTTAACTATCATGTAGTATAAACTTCTTGTTGCACTTACGAGGTAAGTGAAACCTCCAGAAGGGAAAGCAGGGCTAGGGCGGCGGCTGAGTTGGTAAACTGCTCTCTGAGAAAGTACACAGAGGATTTGAATCCCCATAACCCACACATAGCCTGGTGAATCTGCAACGCCAGAAATCCTGAAGCAAGGTGGGAAACAAAGACAGGAGAGACACAGAAACTCTCAGGCCAGCTAGTCTGGCATATGCAGAGGCAAACAAGAAGATCCTGTTTCAAACAAGATGGAAGGTGAGGACTGAAACCTAAGATTGTCCTCATACATCCACACATGCCCCACGGCACACATGTGCCTGCACTCGTCCCCACAAATGCATACACACACACATCACATCATGTTCAGTTAAAGAAGGGAAAGTATTAGGCTGAAATACTCAGTTTGATGAATGAGTTAATGAGCAAAATTCATTGATTAGTGGGTTATGGATAGACATTTGAGTAGTGAGTATAATGGATAGGTAAATGAATTGATAGAGCTGCATGAACTGATTGATCAATGAAATGATATTAACAGCAACCAGGAATGGGCCTGATTTTCCTGATAACTCATCGCATTTCACTTCTTCTATATGATACTGCTTCTCCAAGCAATATATATTTATGTTTTAAAAATAAAATATTTACCTGCTGTGGGGATGGTCTGCATGTCAAATGCTCTGATTGGTCAATAAATAAAACACTGATTGGCCAGTGGCCAGGCAGGAAGTATAGGCGGGGCTAACAGAGAGGAGAACTGAGAGAACAGGAAGGTGGGAGGAGTCACTGCCAGCTGCCGCCATGACAAGCAGCATGTGAAGATGCCGGTAAGCCACGAGCCACGTGGCAAGGTATAGATTTATAGAAATGGATTAATTTAAGATGTGAGAACTGGATAGCTAGAAGCCTGAGCCATTAGGCCAAACAGTTTAAACAATGTAAGTCTCTATGTGTTTACTCGGTTGGGTCAAAGTGGCTGTGGGACTGGCGGGTGAGAGAGATTTATCCTGACTGTGGACCAGGCAGGACTGGAGAAAACTCCAGCTACATTTACCTATGTAATCTAGTGGAAAATGTGTAAACTCTGAAGCTACACAGGTCTGGATTTGAATAGCATAATTGATGTCTAAAAGTTGTGTTATCTCGAGAAAGTTTATTTGTCAAGTTGCATTTTCTTTTTTTTAATTGTCAGAATTGTTTTTTTAATTAAGAAGTTTTTTTATCCATTTTACATACCAATCACTGATCCCCCTCTTCCCTCCTCTCGCCCCTCCAGCCTCCCCCCCCTCCAAATCCACCCCTATTCTCTCCTACAAGAAGGTAAGGCTTCCCATGGGGAGTCAGCAGAGCCTGGTACATTCAGTAGAGGCAGGTGCAAGCCCCTCCCCCTGCCTCAAGGCTGTGCTAGGTGTCCCATCATAAATAGTGGACTCCAAAAAGCCTGCTCATGCACTAGAGATGGATCCTGATCCTACTGTCAGGGGGTCCCTTAAGCAGATCAAGCTACACAACTGTCTCGCTTATGCAGAGGGCCTAGTCCAGTCCCATGGAGGCTCCACAGGTATTTGTCTAAATTTCATGAGTTCCCACTAGTTTGGTTTGACTGTCTCTGTAGGTTTCCCTATCATGATCTTGATGTCTCTTGCTCATAGAATCCCTCTTCTCTCTCTTCAACTGGACTCCTGGAGCTCAGCTTGGTGTTTGGCTGTGGATCTCTGCATCTGCTTCCATCAGTTACTGGAGAAAGGCTCTATGATGACAGTTAGGGTATTTACCAATCTGATTACTGGGGTAAGCCAGTTCAGGCACCCTCTCCACTATTGCTAGTTAGTCTAATCTGGGGTCATCCTTGTGGATTCTTGGGAATTTCCCTAGCACTCAGTTTCTCCCTATCCCCATGATGTCTCCCTCTATCATGGTATCTCTTTCATTGCATTCCCCCTCCATCTCTGTTCCAGCTCGACCATCCTGTTCCCATATGTTTTCATTCCCCATCTCCTACCTTCCATTGCCTACCCCTCATTCCCAGTTTACTCACCAGACTACAACCCAGAGCTCCAGAGAAGCTAGCTAACAAGGAGGACCCAAAGAGGGACGCATGGATCACCCTGGGAAGGGGAAATAGCCAAGTTCCATTTTCTGACTTAAAAAAAAAAAGAGTAGAGATAATGAAGTTAAAGTTCATTTAAATGAACTGTCAGTGTATAGCATCCAGGAAGGACATTATATACAGTAGCTCTTCAATAACTATTCACACCCTTCTTGCCAGTTTTAAATTATAATTTATAGTCCACTAGATCCATAGATTATCTCATATGAATATGGTGGAATTTTTTTAAACATACATGGTAGAAATCCCAATTTGTAATTTCTCAGACTAACAGTATCAGCATTACCTGGGAACCTCTAGGTGAGCCCATACTAGATCTACAGAGTAAGACTTTCTAGCAGGTGAGGCATACATTTTTGTTTCCATACTAGATCTACAGAGTAAGACTCTCTGGAGGTGAGGCATACATATTTTTGTTTCCATACTGGATCTACAGAGTAAGAATCTCTATTGGGTGGGGCATAGTTATTTTTGTTTTAGTAAACCCTCAAGATAATTTTAAGAAGCATTAAAGTTTGATAACCACTAATCTATACTTCAGTACATCTAGACTCACAGACCAGTGATCTGAAGCTAACTACTGAAGACCTGAAGACCTTTGATTCTGTCTTCTCCTTAGATTTTCTCTGAAATAAAGAATCACATGTATTGATCATGTTGTCAATCCATGATCCATGGGATGACATTAAGTGATGCTGGACCTCCAGCAACAGCTTTCTAACAAGATGTAATTAATTTCCCTTAGCCAGTGTATTGTAATAGTGAGTTTGGCTTGTAAAATCTCTAAACTATCACAACATTTTCCAGGGAGGCCGTTATAATATGTCTTTGTTAAAAATAAGAGCATTTGCATTTCTTTCCATTTTACTTTAACTTAAGGATTTCTCTTTATAACAGTAATTCAGCTTTAGTCAGTATTCATATAGATCACTGAATGAAGTGTGCCTTGCTTCAATTTAGTTTGTTTTAGAAATAACAAGATTGAGAATGGCACATGAACTCAAGAAATACAATGACTAAAAAGAAACAAATATATTATGCCTTTTTAAACCTAAACCTAAATAACAATAACAACTTCATTCTACTCCTTGTCAAATTTTTGACACAAAGGGTTTGTGATCATTGTAAAAGAAATAGAAGAGATAGCTACTGAAAGGGTTTGTGGAGTCGACGTAAAGTCTTAGGCTAAACTAAATTTAATCACTCAGAGTATACATAGAGTAGACTAAACTACACTGAAGTTCAATACAATTCCAGCTATGCCCCAAATATTATTATGTCAGCTAGTTTAGTAAACCAAAAATGTCTGCCACAATCCAATTCACCTGAGGAAATCTATTTGCAGTTACATTTTATTTCCAATATATTTCTCTCATGCGCAGTTCTAGTTCTAGGACAAAAAATTAAATACAAGAACTTCTCAAGGACATAGTAAGCATGCATCTAGTAGCTCACTGAACTTTGAAGAACACTCTAAAGTTTGCCAGGAAGGAAGAATGATAATGAGAAGAAACAAATTCCCCCACTCATCACAAGCTCTGTTATCCTCCCTTCATACAAATATATATGACACTGGGTGGAACTGGTGCAAGTCCTCACATCTGTATTATAATAGAATTTTGAATTTCTGAACAAATACAGATGAAAAGTATAGACACTAACTAAAATCACTACTATAGAAATTGTATCAGAAGGCACAGTGTGCATTTAGATTTATATAGTGGCAGTGATTTGTGCGTATGGTACTAACTACATGATACAAATACAAATTTCATTTAACATTATCTAGCATGCCCCACCCATAGTGCCAACAAACATAAGTTTAGTATAGCAAAAAATACTGAATTTAAGCTTCAAGACAGTTAATTTACAGAAAAATAGTAAGCAACAATAAAAGTAATAAAAATTATGGTAGATTATAGGGAAGCAGTGAAAAATGACCAAAATTTGAGCTTAAGGAAAACTTTCAATAAAATTCAGATGTTAAAGGAACAGGATATATATTTATAATCTGAACTTATTGAATCTTTATACTCAATAATAGAATATTTGTTATATTTAGACTGTACTTAATGAACTAGAATTTTTAAACTAGCAGGGACTTACTAATCAAATTGACAAATGACTTGGAAAGGAAGCATTTCAATTTGGAGTAAACACTAGTGCTTTATTTGAGACAGAAATATATATATACATATATATATTTTTCTGTCTACATTTGCATTTTTATCAGTTTCTGAAAGTCTTTTAGTAGGTTCAAAATAGGGTCTCTTTTTGGAGTTCTGGGTTTCAGGATAAGACTAAATGGCTAATTAGTCTGAGTCTCAGACTCGAGTATTTTATGCATGCCTCTCTCGGAAAGACAGAAATATCCGCACGAACCTATGCCATATGTTTTATTCACTTGCACACAAAAGAATTTAGTGTTACACGGAACAATAGAAGTTTGAGGGGGCAAGGACCCTGAGCATAGAAGGTCTTCCTCCAGACTTCCTGCAGATTACATTCTCTTGGATATGTGCTTTACTGGAGAAAAAAATAGAAGTGGGTTTTTTTTGTCATTCTTTTTTTAAAAAGTTCCAAATAGGACAAGATGTACTGTTACATTTTTTGAATGTGTTTCTTGCCACAATGAAACAATAGAACAGAGAGAGTTTGTATTTCGCCGATTTACCCTGATGAAGCACTGATTTAAAATTCTAATTATAAGGATTTCTGTCAGTACTGGCAGTATTATTATTTCCCCAGAGATTCTCCAGCCAGAGATATAGAAAACATACACATCACATATTTCACATACATATCTGAAATCTTATACATATATGTGGGCATGCCTACATAGTGTATTGCATCTATAGAGAGATGTGTACACAGAAATATAAAAATATCTGAAAAGTTAAGAATGATTGCAATCATCATTTCAAATTCTTGAGGGCTTTCATTTTTTTAAACTTTCCTAAAACTTTTGGCATCAGTCATTTCGAATAGTTTATGACCATTCAAAAGTGGGTGGGACGCATGAAGAACAAATATTGCTTTTCTAAATAGATTACCCTCATTTCGTTTTTGGATAGTGTTGCTATGCTAGCAGATTTGTGGGATGGTATAGGCCAAATATATCTGGATTTTGGCAAGTCATTTTATAAGGTCTTTCATGATATCCTGTGGACAGAATGATGAAGTGTGGCATGAAACATAGGACATTTAGGGCTAGAACATGTTGGATAGCTATACACATAAACTGCTGATGAAAGAGTTTCCATTTACCAAAGAGAGACTACTTGCAACATTGTGCACAAGACAGACTATAATGCTAGTCCATACATAAGGGTCCAAAGAAGAAAATAAAGATGATGAGAGGTGGTCAACAGTGTATGCTACGAGAAAAAGTTCAGTGATCTTTTACCCACACAAAACTTAAAGACAATATAGCTGAAAATGCGGTGTGTTGAAAATTTCAAACTTATTTAATGAGCTTCAGAATAACGAGATAAAAACCCAGGAGCAACATTTTATGAAAGGAGATTTGAATTCAACACAAGGAAAAATATCTCTGGCAACAATAAAATGAGCTATCTGTGTAATGAGTTCTCTATTCCTAAGAGGCTTGGGTTTAGACCGAAGGAGTGTTTGTTAGGGCTGATAAAGAGGATGCTTTCTGGAGTTAATTATTTACTCATTGCCCCATAAGCATTTATTGAACCCTTAATAAATGAGAAACAACATTCTAGGCAGAAGAAAAACAGGAGATCAAAAATTTCCCGTCTTGACAAAGTTACTTCTATTAGAAGAAATAGATGATGAATAAAAAAGGTAATTGTTCTGAGAGAATCAATGGACACACAAGTTAAACACATAAATCTAAAGAGTCAACACTCCACTTACGTGTGAGGGCATGTGACGTTTGTCTTTCTGGGTTTCATTTACCTCGTTCAATTCAATATTTCCCAGCTCCATCCATTTACTTGCACTTTCACAATTATGCTTTTATTTACAGCTGAATAAGGTTTTGCTGTACATAGGCCCTACAGTTTCACTGCCCAGTCATCAGATGATGAACAACTAGGCTGTTTCTGTGTCTTCTCTATTGTGAACAGAGCAGCTATGATCATGGACGAGCATGTGTCACTATAGTAGGAAATGGAGGCCTATAGTCATATGCCCAGGAATGGATTAGTTGGGTCACATGGTAGATCTAGTGCTAGTTTTCTGAGAAAATACCACACTAATTTCCAGAGTGGGTACACAAATTTGTACTCTCACCAGCAGTGCCTGCTGATACTTCTTCCCCATACCCTTGCCGACATTTGTTTCTGGTTTCTTAGTCTTTGTCATTCTGACTGGGGTAAGATGACATCTTAAAGTAGTTTTAATTTGCATTTCCCTGATGAGTAAGGATAGTGAATCTTTTTCTTTTCATGAAGTCCCACTTGTTGACTGTTAGTCCTCTTTCCTGGGTGATTGGAGTCCTATTGAGAAAGCCCTTATCTGATCCTATATCCTGAAATGTACTCCCTCTCTTTCTTCTAGAAGTTTCAGGGCATCAGTTCTAACATTGAGATCTTTGATTCATTTGGAATTCATATATGTGCAGGGTAAAAATAATAAACAAATTTCATTCTTCTACATGTAGATATCTAGTTTTCATGGCACCATTTGTTAAAGTTGCTGTCTTCTCTCCAGGGTCTATTTTTGGCAACTTTGTCAAATATCAGGTGACTGTTGGTGCATAGACTTATATCTGGGACCTTGATTTTATTCCAGTGATTAATCTGACTGTTTTGTGCCAATACCATGCCAATTTTACTACTACAGCTCTGCAATATATTTTAAAATCAGGAGTGATTATATTACACAAAGATATATTGTATGAAATTCTCAAAGAATTTTTTAATACAATGTTGAATAGTGAAGATGCTAGAAAGAAAATGACATCTTTGAATCACGTGTGCCTTATAGTTACTGAAATGGAAATCTTTTGAGTTGGAGACCAATACTATACTCACTAAACTGTCATAACTGATTGGGAGAGAGACTTTAATGTTGTTCACTCTTGCTAAGAGGTATTATAGGTTTCTCATAAAAGCCCAAATTAATATTTGTAGATTAGAACCTGATGTTGTGACTCACGTCTGTAATACTAGTGCTTGAGAGGCTGAGGCAGGAGGATCTTGAATTCAAGACCAGCCTTGACTACATGGGTAGCTCGAATCTAGCCTGGACTACATGAGACCCTGTCTCAAAATACAAAACAAAAGTAGAATCACAATCTAAATAAAGAGACTGATGTATGCTACCCTATGTTCTTCAGTAAATGATTGTTTCATAGACTTTGTATGGAAAACAAAAACAGGTGAGACCCACCTGCGCATGCACCTGAAAGCTACTATTAGACTGACCATAAGCAAAGCATTAAGTTAATGACAAGAAAAGAAATCATCAAAAGACCCTTCCTACCACAGCAGCAGCTCACCTATTGGACAAATCTGTACTTTTCAAATATTCTGTTCCCGGTAAACAGAGGTGCAGTCTGAAAACAAGAGCAGTAATGTGGTGACCTAAAACTTAGGTACCCTACAGTTAGATATGGATCCTTGAGACAGCTACCGGCCCACCCGAGTACTCACACAAGGTAGAAACATTTAAGATGTGTGAAGACAAACAAATGAAAAGCATTTCCCAAGGAAACAAGTTAGACCAAATGTGAGCTGTAAAATGAGTTGGAAACAGTCACCCTGCTCTGGCTCAGTCATCGAAATGCAAAGCAAATCCTAAGCACCCCTGGTCACCCCTACTCTCCTGGGTGGTGAGTCAAAATGGAACATCACCTGATGCAGAAAACAAAGCCAAGTTTAGTCAAGCTCAGTGAAACATTGCCAATGGGAGATGTGCAGGGAGTGGGGGGAAGACAAATGGCCAGATGAGTGTTCAAAAGGCAAACAACCAAAACAAATAAACATTAAAGATAATTTAAAAAGGATAAGAGCAAATTTCCCAGTTCTGATGGAAGAATAGGGTCCACATAGGGAGCATTGTCTTGCCTGCCAAACTCTTTAGTACTCATGTAAATCATTCTGAGGACAAGTGATGATGTCTGAGGAGGGAAAACACTGGGCAGGGCTCATGTCTCCAGGGTGTGGAAGTTGTTTTCAACTCCTAGTTCCTGAACACTTAGCTAGGGCGACAGCTGCTCACTGTTGATTCCATATTGGTATAAGACAGAAAGCTGGCCTGAGTAGGGGCATTTGAAGGAGTCTTCTGAGATTACTCCCCACAGAGCTGGTCCTTGATTGTGTAATCAGCAAAAATGTGTTGTCTTCCCTCTCCCTTCCCTAGTTCCTGTTGCAAATCCTTTTGCCCACTAGTCATTCCTACCTTTCAACCCAGTGCTCTGTTCTATCCGAGGCATTTTTTTTTTGGTGGGGTGGGGGGGGGGAACTGGAGAAAGCAATATTTGTTTCGTAGAGGTGCCATAACAAATTAGGACAGTATGGCTTAAAAAAACAGAATTTTATTCTCTAAAAATTTGTTCTACCCACCCCCTTCACCCTGTCTCTCTTCCCGTAAGATAATCATTCAAAAGCCCACAGATTCATTCTAAAGCACACAAACACATCCTCTGAGTTATTCTTACATTTTAAGAAAAGCAAATTGAAGTTTTAGGTATTCTATAAATGTGAAGATTTGGAAAAATTGACGCACATTATACATCTTCATTTTTTACCTTAGTGGATATCTAGGAGTTTTGGGATCCCAAACGTCCAGTCCTTCTGTGGAACATTAGTCCCATGCTGATATTAAGACTTAACAGCTTGGGCCGGGTGATAGTGGCACACGCCTTTAATCCTAGCACTTGGGAGGCAGAGGCAGGTGAATTTCTGTGAGTTCAAGGCCAGCCTGGTCTACAAAGTGAGTTCCAGGATAAGCTCCAAAAGCTACACAGAGAAACCGTGTCTCAAAAAGCCAAAAAAAAAAAAAAAAGAAAAAGAAAAGAAAGAAAGAAAGAAAGAAAGAAAGAAAGAAAGAAAGAAAGAAA